>OMLM01007581.1:25231-67303 GCA_900302695.1 Helostoma temminkii
TTAAAGACGTGCTCCAGATGACTGAGTAGTGAAGTAGCCTTGGGCATCCTTGTAATTCTGTTGCTGATCCCAAATGGCATCTGTTTGTGTGTGAAATTATTCAGCTGGCCTCCTGTTGAATTCATTAATTTCCCTTTTTGTTTGTTTTTTTTCTGCTAAATACTTAAAGCTCCTTCATCATGTATCAAATTTCGATGTACCTTCAGGGACTAATAAGCCTGTGGGTTTGTGGAAATGAGTAAAATAATTTTCACTAAGGGCATATAGAACATGCTCTTACATCTAACGCACAATGCATGAAAGTTTAATTCTTAGCTGTCTAGTCTCAAAAAACAAATTCTTAAACACCCTTGGATGACTAGAAAAATATGTATGATTTATTTGGCATGACAGTGAGGAAGGTCCACATTCCTCCAGAACTTCCACAAGTACCCCGTCACTAAGCAACAAGAAAATGAGGGGAAGAGCCAGGACCTCAAATAGTCCTAATCCACTTCTCACTGATTTTAGACTCGATACATGATTACAAGCACTTTTCAGTGCGGTGACCTTTTGAGAGTAAAATCACAGCCTGTGTAAATGTGTTCCTTTTGAGCTCAGCAACTGGTCAAATATCATGAGACGATAAATCGCTGTTAAAGGAGGTTCCCCCTACGTTCTGCAAAAAAGGGCATAAACACTCACAAGTTTCCCTCCAAAATCTTACAAATTTCCAAAATGATGTGATGGAAGATATTTCAGTTTTACCTAAATGATAGTGCCAAATACTGAGCTTTATAACACAGCAAGATCTGTGTTCTGTCTCTTTTCTGCAGGAGTGCAATATGGCAGCAGCAGTGCCAGCATTAAAGATTTCTATCTTCCTAGGCTAAAGACACCATAAATGTGTGGCATCCTGTATCACACACTGTAACGCTGATGATCTCAATAAAACACAATGTCACACTACATTATGTCAAGGTTTGTAAAGATGTAGCTTGTACATTTTAGCCTTAACAATCATGTGAACACAGGCTAAGAGACTGCACTTGTAGTATATCACAGTTCATTGCCATGCCCTTTACAGCCCTATAAACTCTAAAACTACACTTCAAGCAAGGATTATTTAAGATGTTGCTATCATTGTAAAACCTCAGCCAACACCTCATGATCAGTTGAGACTGTGAAAAGGTCATATTTTTGCTGAGATTTAATAATGAAATTTCATGCAATGTTCTTGGCATTTGTAACAATCCTGTTAGAATTTGATTACTGTATAACTACACAAAAAAACAGAGCAGTTCAGTGACTTTTGACCAAAATTGAAGGTTCTTCCACTCAGTTTCTGCTCATCTGCTCATCAGCTCATTCCAGGATGTTACTCTCACTTCTATTGTTACTTCTACTTCTTTATTATTTCTTAAGTGATCAATAAATTGGTTCTTGCAGGTTTAAGTAAATTATACTTTATCCAAGTTAATCCACCTATTACTGACTTTTCCAGCCACTTTCTAGAGAAACTATTGTTGGTGCACAGCAGGCTGAAAACCATTTTCAAACAATTTGGAGTCCAACGTTATACAGTGAGGAAACTTGTTCACAAGTGAAAAGCATTCAGGACATTTAGGACATTTCTTCTCCAGAGTGGACATCCCAGCACATTCACCTCAAGGTCATACCATGCTACTCTTAGAGAATTATAAAAAAAAAACCAAAACTACTCTCAGCATGTAAAATGTTAAAGTCAATTACAAGACAATTAGAAGTCTGAACGGGTACAGTTTGTCTGGAGGGGTTGCCAGAAGAAAACCTTTTCTCTCTAAAAAAAAAAAGCACAAAAGCAGGATTGATGTTAGCAAAACTGAATCTGAACAAATCTTAGGACTTCTGGAACAATGTCCTATGGCCTTAATGCCCAGTGCCATGTTTGGTGAAAACTAAACATAACATTTTATCAGAAACACTGCATACCTACTGCCAAGCATAGTAATGGTGTATTTGTTTTGTATCTTGCAGTCTCTCTATATTCAAGAGGCAAACGTGAGGCCATCAGTCTTGCCATCAGATAATCAGATGACTTTTAGAATATATTTACATAAACACAAAAATCCCATAGACAGAATTAAAAGAGGGGGTACTAACTTTTGCAAATAACTGTAGGCCTTTATTTCATATCAGAAACAGGAGGGTGGGAAAACAGATGATATGCAACAAATTTAAATGCTGGAACTGAACCAGGAAGTCAGGAATGTTTGGGTTAGGGTTCCTTAGTTCTTTAGTTCTTTCAAGGTATTGAGATACAGTGAAAAAATATCCTGCAGTCCAGGTGAGGGGAGAAATCTATATAGCCAGTAGACAACAGAAGCTTTCTGTGGCTTAGACATGTTATACAGGGAGAGGAGACAATAACAGGCGGAAGGCAAGGAGGAAGAACAGAAAGCTCATTCGGGCTGCCAGCCAGTGTCCCCCAGGCTACACAAAACACTGATGGACTTGATAGATGGTTTGAGCACCATGGGGTTTGGGCTGAGCTGAGCACTGACCGACCTTAAGTGCTGAGTGGAAAAATAAATCTGGCTGACACCAGCTGAGTAAGATCCGCTCCACACAAAGCCTCCATCCAGCATCTACAGCTTATCAGGGAACCATCCTAAGTTAGAGTGTGTTTGAAGATAAATATGCTTTGTGTGATCACCGTCACATTGAGGAATGTCTCGGAACATGGCGGTGCAAAATATGGCTTCTGAGTTAATTTCCTGCCAAAACATAAATAAAGAAATATGGAAAGATATTCATCATTTTTTGGCTTTGACTGACACTGAAAATATAATATTACAGACCTGCCTCAGGAAACTATTGATAAAATAAAGCACTGAATAAAAAATATAAAGTGATGTATTTAATTTATGGTTCACTGAGACAGGAATATCACTCTAAAAATCGTTCACTACAAGTATATATGTACAGTGTAACAAATTTAATATGTATGGAGAAATATATAGACAAAACCATACATCACCAGCCACTGATGGTGTAAAAGCCTGAACCCAAGGTGTTATTTCACAGTGGTTTTAATCAGACAAAGTAAATGTTGTCTCTAGATCCCCAGGAGGGGTCTAGCAAGGAAGAATGGCGGGTGATAGAGGGTGATGTGCCTCCTTCTATTAGCCAATTGTGATGTGATGGAGACAAGGCTAAGTCTCCTGATGAAATCTATGCAGTGCCATAGATAGGCTCCATACACACAGCCAGCCATCTCCATCATCCATCTTTCCAAATGGAGAAAATAGCCAATGGGTGATGGAGATTGATTCAGAAGAAACATGAGTGGTAATCAATAAGGTTCTCTATGCAGCAAAGCAACATAAGACTCCCTGCACCACCCACTGCTTACCTCAGGCTAAAGTTGGGTGCCATCACGCCGCCTGCATGTAATTTATTTTGAAGGTGTCACTCTCAGAATGATATGCTACGGCTGACGGAGCCCAGCTCATAAGAAAATAAGAGTTTTTTGTCCCCACAAAAATAAAAAAAAGTTGCTTGCTGTGTTGAATTCTGTTTCATTCATGTGATGATGGATTGAGCCAAGGTATCTCATAAAAAGTTAGAGATGAGTGACATATTTAAAGTGACTGAATGACAAATGATAGGTATACTATACTATACTATACTATACTAAGTACTGGGCAGACTAGAGCTAGGTTTATTTAGCATCTTGACCCAGAGAAGCTAATTGTTCCGTCCCATTTTCAGCCCCTATGCTAAGCTACGCTAATGACCTGCCAGCTCTGGTGTCACATTTAATGTACAGAGATGAAAGAGATAAATCAAGCCACATATTAAATAGGATATAGTCTCTAAATGTTGCACTATCCCTTTTTGCAAATTATGGATGTGTAGTGTCATCACCACTATATTGCTTCTGATTTAATTTATTGCATTTAGCTTTTGCCACATAAAAATGGAAAAACTCTAGCAATTTCCTCAACTGTCTTCACTCTAAAGATAAAAGAGACAAAGATTGCTGTGAGATGACCCCAATGTGTCTAGAATACAACCTCAGCAGCACAGACTGCTCCTTATCAAAGACGCTCTTATTTCTGGTGAATAGCTCATGGAAGGACGCCTGTAGGCCACCATGGCTATATACATGTTACCAAAGCAGGTCTGCAGCAATATTGAATATGTGGTGGGTCATACGGTGGGTCATGGCTCAAGAGCAGGAAAGTCAGGGTTGAAGCATACTTTTCCTTATCCTCATGGGGTGCATACAAATATTCCTTCTTTTCACAGTCAAAGACAAGAAAAGGATGTTGATATGCTTGATTTCCCCACACCTCCACACGAGCTCTAAATCAGTAAATGGAAGGTGAACTGAGGATTGTATAGATAAAATTTCACTTTTACTGTCAGGAATCATTTGTATGTGATGGAATGGGCGGTGGAGAGGAGAGAACCATATGCAAGGAGCATTTTAGTAATGGGGAATGTCAGTTTGCCAACAAGGGCTAAATAGTATACATACTGACAGTCCTCTCATCCAGCGTCTACCCAGAAGGCTCCACTTCATCTGCATACTGAATGCGTTCTCCTTTATTTATTCATTCATTTCCACGTGGCCAAGTGCTGTCACTTTGATGAATGGGAGTTGGAACTGGCCAATTGTTTTCACTCGACAAGACAAGTCTCACACGCTCTGAACTTAAACGTCCTTCTTGTCAGAGGAACTGTGCCATTCCTGTGCTTTTTAGGAGCTCATGTAAGAACTCCCACCTCCTCACACTTACACAAACATCAGCCCACCGCCTCACTTCCCTGAGGCTTTTCCTATTAGAATCTACCTGAGGAATTGGTGCTGTTTGTTTCAATTTTATTTCTGCAACTCAGAATGCTTCATGCCAGTTGAATGCTATGAAGTCACCTCCAGCTTTTCAGATGAGTAGTGACAACCATGCTGGATGTGTGAGGATGGTGTGGTGAGGCCTTGGAGCAGTTGCACTTGCCTCAGTTGACCTTTTGACTGCTGCAAAAAAGGCCAGTTAGCCAAGCTGATTTAAATCATATTAAATAGACAAGGCAAAAAAATTTTATTGGTGTGGTTTAGAAAAGTAGGTAGGTAAACATTTTTACCCATTGAACAAGAGGCAGGTTGTTTCCCCCTACTTTCTGTCTTTGTGCTAAACCAATCATGGGGCAGATATGGAAGTCATCTGTTTTCTAACACAGTCTCCTAAACATTAGATTCCAATGCAACCTTACTACATCTTTTTGATGTAGAGTCACCAGTTAACTTAACTCCATGTCTTTGGATGGTGGGAGGAAGATGGAGTACCCAGATAAAACGCACACAGAGATGATTAGAACATGTATTTATAACATATCCTCATTATGCTACTGGAAAATGTATTTATGATTGCAGTTTAGTTGACATGTAATTTTTTAGTAGACAGGGTTGCTATCTTCTCATTTACATCTCAGCAAGAAAGCAAAGTGCACATTTCCCAAATTGTCACACTATTTATTTTTGATCAGGACCTAAATGCCACTAATAACAGAACAATATGAAATGTACAAAACATCCAACTGACTTTAAGTTATGGGACTCATTAAAAACAAAATATCCTTAAATCCACATGCTGTCACATTAGCAGTAGAAATGCAATAGGATGGTTGATAGCACACCTCTAACGTCAGACTGTGTAAAAGACCTAGAGTCATGAATATACTGCACCTGTCAGAGGTGAAATAAGGAGAGAAAAGAGAGATCAGAGATTAAATTGAATTGGGCCAAAGTTCATTTCACATTTTATTTCAGTATGAATTTAGATCATCTTAACCTGTGAAGTCATTGCTGCTGTTGCAGTTAATGAGGAATGTTATATTACCCACACTACCGTTAATATCACACATTAACGCACATAAAGGAACCACACATGGAGCTATTTACTTTTTTAAACTCCTTTAGTACATCTATAGACACAGGCCAATAACTGTCTCAGAAAACACTGGACGCTGTTCAACCTGACATAAATGCTAATCTGAGTCGTTTAAATGCCAACAAACATGAAAAGACTGCAAGTTGCCCTTTTAATTTCTGAGTGATTGTGACATTCAGCTGCAAATTTGTAGAGCAACTCTGAGAATATGAGCAAACACTGTAGCTGGACATGTTATTTTGAAAGTAGGCTGATGACAGGCGATAACACATTTTCATTCTACCGAGAAGAAAGAAGTGTTTACAGTGTGATAAGCTTTTGTGTCTGCTATCAATGTCTCCAAATTAACACTTTTATTCTTAGATGATGCTTACCATTTTAAAACTTTTATACCAAGGCAGTAACACTGGTTGTCTCTAGGAATCCTGAACTGCCTCTAATGTGACACAGCATTTGGATTCTAGAGTTCAGAATGTAATTATATGAATTATGGTACATTTTTATGATTTCCCATCTTTAACAATGTAATTTCAGTGGATAATTAGGTTCCCACTGTTGTTTCCACAAATGTTGATTACAGATACAAAATATTTTTTTACATTTTCATCATCCTCAATTTTAAACTCCAGTTACACTCCACTTAGCAGAAAAAAACATGAAAAAGCCGAACACACTGATTTCTTTTTTTAGACTATGAAGTCTAACGTCAGTCTAATTTAATTGCATGCACAGAGGTGCCTTTGGGAATGCTTTGTCTTCTCACCTTTCTCATGTGATGGAGGAGAAGAAGAAATTATCCTTCTATTTTTAGCATTTTTTTTTGTTGTTTTGTCAGTGTCTCCGTAACCATGGTGAGGCCCGTGGCGTTGGACGAAGCTGTCAGTATGGACTACAGCTGTAATCATCTTTCTCTGGTGATGCTGGTGGGTTGTCGACTTGCACGAGTTACCTTTCGGAATGAACAGAGAGCAAAAGAAGCCTCGGCACCATGTGAAATCCCTTTGTTGAGCGTTATCGAATCTCACCCAGACATCGGCTCTTTCACACACCCCACGTCCGCTCATCCATATGTCTTTTCATCTGTGCCAAAAGACAATGGTAAGCTTAATTGTCACACAGTAGACATGAATCATTTATATTACAGCCCGGTAGAGTCAACATGTGAAAAGTGGAGAAAATGACAAAAGGGAGCTGAGTAGCAAAGGATTGATTGCAGTACATTGTGTTTTTCTTTTCTTTCGTTTTTTTTCTATTAAAACATTGTAATTGTAACTAATCCCTGGTATTGGTTTACAAATTCTTTATATGTCAACAACACATGAAAAAAATGTTAAAGTTTGTCTGATGTTTAATTTTGTACTAATACCTTACAAATGAAATAAATATTTGTGGCTTTCACACATTTTCTAACAACCCATTTGGTGCTCATAAGCTGGTAATAAGTGAGTGTCATCCAGATTTTCTCCATGTTTTCCCAAAACATATGAGATCTAGTAAAGGTTCTTACTGATAAATGTAACAGTTAAAAAGACAAGTGCCCTAAAGACCAAGGGTAGACACTTTTCACAGCCTGTCAGCCCACATGTTGTTTTTCCATCCATTTTCCAACGTTTATCCAGAGTCAGGTCGAGGTGGCAGCAGGTTGCTCTGGGTCGTTCATTCATCCCTGTCCCCAGCAACATTTTACAGGTCTGCCTGGAGGATCAAGTTGGATTGTGTCTGGAAAACCTCCAGTGGAAAGAGCCCAGCAAGTATCCTCATAAGATGAACACTCAACTGGATCCTTTCACCACAACAGCTTGGAACAACCTCTGCATTACAAGTGAGTCTGATACAATTCCGAGGTCCCCAAATAGGACACTCTCCTCCCCACAGCTGCATCATGAGTTTATGTCTATGAAAATTACAATCAGAATTGGTGACGAGAGACAATCATGGTAAAGGACAAAACCAATTGAAAGTTTCTTGTGTATTGTTGAACCAAGTCTTGTACATAGGTTTGGGGAAGTCCATGTCATACAGTAAGTCTATCGTGATCTCTCAGGCACATTTGTTCTGCTTTTGTTTTTTTGTTTGTTTTTCTGCTTCTGTGCTCTTTTCTGGCACACCATATTCCATGTTCCAGAGCTACTGTATGTCACTTAAAATTGGGGATTTACATCTTTATATTCATGCAGCAAACATAATCATATTATGTACAATGTGCAGGACTGAAATACCAGAGATCCAAGTTCAACTCTAGAGTCCAGTGTGAGGAGAGTAAGAGTAGACAGGCAAACTGGATGTTGTGTTGGCAGATTGGATACTTTGGCGGTAAAGAAAACAGTTTATTGTTGATTGGATATTTTGTCAGATCCTACCAGGTCTGGAGCCAGACTTGATATAATAGCTTGCTAGCATAGGTGTCCACAGCTTGAACCATGGGCCCACCACCTCTAGGGATAGGGGTTAGGGAGAATTGCAAGGCGGGTGGCAGGAAAGATTGGGAACCCAGGCATGGTCCATGGCTTTGCAGAGTGGTTCTAGGGAAGTGGGATGTCACATACCTGGCTGGAAAGGAGCTAGAGTTGATGTGGGAGGTTGAGCAGTACCAGTTATGTTTACAGTAATCTGGACAGGGCTGGACTCTGTCTTGTATTAACAGCTTATAGCTGATCTAAAAAAGCAATCATAAATGATTTATTGCACAAGTTAAAAGTTACAATAATTTCATTAAAAGTGAGATTTTTAACATCTTTAAAAAACGTCTGTCTTCCTTACATAAGAGAGTAGCACCAAAAAGAGTTATGTTCAAAAGTGAATATAGTATATGAGGGGTCCAGTTCAAGCACTTAGGGCTTCCACTAATAAATCCTTCTAGTTCCTCTGGGTAAGAGGAAAATAAATAGTCTACTCCCAAATGATCCTTTATCCTAATAGACTAAAAGGGTAATTAACTGCTGTTTGTGACCAACATTTACTGAAGTGTTAAACAGCTTAACGTTTTAAACACTTGAAAGGTAGATATATATTCACTGCCCAGTATCCACCACACTCACAAAACAATACCACATAATAATCTGGTTAAAAAACAGGATAAGTTTTTATTCTTTTGCTGGAAAACAATGAGTTGCCTGCCTGTTTGGCAGGTGAATGCTCTGCCGTGAAGTTTAATTTTAGCATGGTTGAGGTTGACAGCAATGAGACCTGAGTGTGTGGTTTTTTTTTCTCTCCCACCCGCTTGAGAGTGGTTGTTAAGGTGCAGTGCAAGGCGTTGTGGGAATGGTGGAGCCCCGGCTGCACTTTGCAGATACACAAGCCTGCGCTTTCATGCCCGGACCCATCAAAATGGCCCTGTCAGGCTGCTATCTCTAGGGACTCGCTGTTGCAGTACAGGGGGATTAAAGCTTTTTATGAAGCATTTTCACAGCCAAAGGTATACACAGTAGTAGCTTGTCTGCCATTTTGCACAACAATGTTGGACTTAATTTCGCTGGACGCTTAAAGCTACAAATGTGCAGGATGAAATTTTGCATCATTTTCCTGTGGAGGGTTTAACTCAACAAAGCAAAAACTAGCAAAAAGAAAGAGAAGACAATCCCCCTATTGTAGCATAATGTTCAAAATCCAGTTAATTATGCTCACGGAGACTTGGGCCAGATTTGACTATGTCTCTTGTGTACTGTGAGGTGAACATTACTCTGTAAACTGTTATTGTTTATTCTTACTTCAGATTTATTCAGTCTTGTGCATAAAATACCAAAAGAACCTTTGTGTTCATTTAATCATCTGACGTAAAAGGCTGCGAATTCCAAATTTATAGTACATTTGTCTACACTTTCTTTCACTTTCGTACTTTCTCTGCAGTGTTACTCTGCATTACACTGGATGAATCGTGGTGCAGAGACCAGTCTGGAGACAAGCTGGAACAGCATTTTCAAATTTACCTCACAATCTGTGACATTTAACAATCCCTTTGGCCCATGTGTGATAAATTGTTTGTAGGGTAGACCCATTTGTTACAGTTTTATCTTTGAGGCTACTCTTAAGAAGTCTGAATCATCCATTATCAGACATGGCCCTGGAAATGAGTGGAAACCAAACACAGATTAGGGCTTGAGATCTGGGCTGTCGGACTGGGATACATTTGCATGTAGCCTACCCCAGGACATGCTCACATGCTTATTGTCCAATCAAAGTCTTATCAAAAGACGCAAGCCATCCCAGTCAAAATAGTGCGCTCCAACAGATACCATAGGCACACACACGATGATAGGCAAAAATTAACATAGATTTTAAAACGCTTTAAGCATATTCTAACATTTTTAAATTAGTATTTTATAAAAAATAGAAATTATTTACATCTCTATGTAATGGGCTGTTGTACAATACATTTATTCCTCCAAAATTTCACACTTTTCCACACACATTTAGGATGTTTAGATTTACATGTATTTGCTTCATTATATCATCTGCATGCTTATAAAATTTATTTGGATTTTTTTAGCAAACAAGTCAACTTACTGACTTTCACTTAGAAAAACAACATTACTGCAGTATCACATAAGCACTGAAAAATAAATGATTGCCAGTGTACCAAGTTTGCTGTTTTTTCACCTTTATTACCTTTTTTAACAGTCTTGTTCATCTGCTTTGGCCATGTAGAAGATGTGTGTATTATCTGTGTGCTAGCTCTGCCCTCCAGTGGCTAAGGTGCCTGCTCAACCAGTAGGTGGAAGATGTTTGTTTCTACCCGACTTAGAAAATGAAATAACTACAGGCTTGGCTTTATGGATCCTGGAGGTTGTAAGGGCTGATACGACCCTTATTGAAAAGAGAAAAAGAAAACTGTAATAATAAAAATGAAGTAAATACATATATAGAGGGGAATTAACCTGAATATGTGAAAGTATACAGATGTTAATTCTTTAACAGAAAATGGCAGAGTAGACATGGCATTTATTATTGCAAAGATCAACATAGTTTCAAGCAAGAGAATAAATAATAACTTTTCAGTTCTGAACTGGGTAGAAAAAGTCCAACCATGAAAAGGTCTATTGTGCTCTGATTTCAGTAGTTTATTAGTTAGTATCAAAAATATGCAATCTGATTCAAGACAGGCCATAGCAACTGATATTATTAATACAGTGTTTAGATGTAAAAGGGAAGGTACAATAGCCAATTTCATATGGATCTGAATATGAAGTTAAAAGTATAATTAAATCAGGACTCAAAATGAAATGGTGAGAAGAGTTGGATACAGAAAGTAGGTGTTGACACTATTATATCAACCAAAGGAAGGAAGCTGAAACAAGAAACAGAAATAGGAGGGAGGAGGATGTGATTTCTACAATGGGGCTTGATCATGCAGGACTGAACAGTGCAATGAAAATAATGAAGAAACATGCTACTGGCAGGTGTGACTACTGTAGAACATGTGTTGGAACATTAGAGTCACTTGAGAGTCATCTTAAAACAAATAAAAAATATATAAAAAATGTTGAGAAGAATACAGAGATATTTTCCACTTTTTAGAAAGTACTGGGCTCTTTAGAAGGATTTAATAAACAAACCCCGCAGTATTTTGGAAGAAGAAGCCATCCGGAGCTACATTCCACTCCAGAAGGAGGCGGTAATGCACCTTTGAGTTTCTGCCTACCACCAATAAGCAACAGAAGAAGAAGAAAAAGGAATAAGCAGCAGAAGAAGAAAATGTGATGCACTGTCTTGCTTTTATTTATATTCGCTATATTACTGTCGGTACCCATTTTCGTAAGTAGCACTATTTAGTGTTTTAACTCTTTTATATCGTGCTGACACACATAATAGTGGTAAATGTAATAGTGTGTATTTTATTTTATATCAAAATTTCACTCTGAAGTGTTGCTACCCGCAGTTGTGCTAGCTTTAGCTTTCCAGGGGATGCTAATGTAGGCTCTTTCCTACATTAGCATTTCCATGGATGTCTGTTATCGTAATTGCACAATTGTACAACGTAATTGTACGTTTACTGATAATATTTGTTACTATACTATGAATAATACATATATACATTATTAATAGTCACAGAGGGGTTTTGCTTGTTTGAGGGAACGATTAGTTCACGTCGAGTCTTTATTCAGAGATGTAGAAAGAAAGTAATACTGTACTGTACACTTTACGTTAAGGTTCATATCACAGAAACGCAGTCACTCTTCAATTTGGCAGACACCATGTCCCACAAAGTGTGTTGTATGTAAAAAAATAAATAAATAAATAAACACGTACTGTGAAGCAACATTAACGCTAAGTTGTGGCATTTAGTTTAGTGGATTTAATGCAAATTTTAGGAGCATTACTGGATCTGGTGACATGCTGTCATTTGCCTACATTATTTTCTGCCTGTTTCCGTCTGTCTCATTCCTCTGTTTACTGTATTTTCATCCAGCCCATGGTCTGACATCAGCCAGCAGAAATGCTGTTTAAAGATCTTCCCAGAGAGGCCCTGATGCGGCCGTTGTCCAGGAATGAAGTCCTGGGCATGTTGGTGAGGTTGACCATCTTTGGTGCAGCCACATACTACAGCATCAAATGGGTTGTAGAAGCTATGGATCCTACCTCCAAACAGAAGAACCAAGCCAAAAAAAGGGTATGTAGAACTGTAGTACGTAAGCATGTGTTGTTAAACGCTCAAAGCCCAAGGGTGGTTCATAAATGAAAGGAATGGCTGGAGCATCATTTTGGACTTTATCTGTCCTGTCAATCTAGGCAGAACAGCTGATGAAGCGGATTGGCGTGGAGGGAGTCAAACTAACAGAGTATGAAATGAACATTGCATCTCACCTAGTTGATCCACAAACTATAAAGGTAACAGTATAATCCAGTATAATCAGTATAACATAAAGCTTATCAAGTATTAAGACAATTGTACCATTTTTTTGTAATTGCACTTTTCCCAGTAATAATTGTTCACGGTCCTCTACTTTCCCCAGGTGTCTTGGAGAGATATAGCAGGTCTGGATGAGGTTATCCATGAGCTGCAAGACACTGTTATCCTGCCCTTTCAGAAAAGACACCTTTTAGCTGGATCCAAACTGTTTCAGCCTCCTAAAGGTACTACAGCATGCCAAATGTACAAAACCAATTTTCCTTTTATATTATACAGCATACCATGCAACTTCTGTGTACATTTTTGACATAATATTTTGCACGTATTATAAGATGGACATTTCATGACTGTGCAAAGTGCAAAATACTACATTACCTCTTCTAGCATTAATAAATGAACATAATGGCTGTAGATGATCTTCTAAGTCTGCCAGTAGTACTTTTTTTATGCTTTTTTGCCTTCAGTCTTGTTTTTAGTAAAATTTGTTAAGTTGGTTTGAGACTGGGGCTGAGGACTACTGCTTATTCATAAAAACCTATTTGTTGCCCTGTCAACCCCAATATTTATTACTAAAGGTAATTGTATATTAAGAGTATATAACCAAAACAGTCCCAACCAAGTAACTAGGACAGTTCCTTACTGTGCTTAAATTGTCAATATTAATAATTTTAGTTATTATCTCAGAAGTTGCTATAATTCTTCTCACTCTTTTAGGCATCCTCTTCCTCATTATTTCTGGGAAGTTATTCACTAGATTATACTTCTATCTAGAGCTACATGCCAAAAAGTGTATGACAACATTTATACACTTGGCAACCTGTCAGCAGTTGATCACTTAGAGGAAGACTTATTGTTTGGCACAAAGCTTCATACAAAGCTTGAGGATGAATCAATGTCTAAAGTTAGCTGTTTTGGGAATCAAGTTCTGTTGTTCCAGAAGCTTTGTTTACATCCGGTAACTTTTGAAAAATATGCCTGTGGAAACAAACTGGCGAAGTTTGGCCAAACATTCCACTTGTATGTGTATGAGAGAACTTTATGTAGGTAGAAATTCTCCATACATTTATCAGCTATGTTTGATGGGATTGCCCTAAATAATAAAGACTTGAACTTAATATAATTTGCCCTTGTAGGTGTTTTATTGTTTGGTCCTCCGGGATGTGGAAAGACCATGATTGCAAAGGCAACAGCCAAAGCCTCAGGCTGCAAGTTCATCAACCTTCAGGCTTCTACTCTCACAGACATGTGGTATGGTGAATCACAGAAGCTTACTGCTGCTGTCTTCTCATTGGCTGTCAAAATCCAACCCTGCATCATCTTCATCGATGAGATTGGTGAGTAATCTAACTATCAGGACATCTATCACACCTTTATGGATGTGAGTTATTTTCATCTTTATCAAGCAGAGATGAATCTGACACTGATATTGTCAAATTATAAAATAATGAAAAGGGTCTCCTTGAGAATGTTATTCTTGTCATGCTGGAAAAACACAAAAAGTGACATTTAAAAGTGAATGAGGTAATTTAGCTTTTATTACAGACTGTCACTCCTGAAATTTCAAGTCTGCCAAAGCAACTCATTTTTTTGTTTGCGATATACTCCAGTCAAAAGTTTAGAAACAACTTTATATATTAATATATTTCATATTTTCGATTCTTTCTTTTGTGATGATGTGGAGGCCGGGTCATCTGATGCAACACCCAGTCCTCTCCTTGGAAAAAATAACTTGCACAACCTAGAGGTGTGTTTGGGGTCAATGTCCTGATAAAAAACAAATGCAGGTCTCACCAGGTTCAAACCAGATAGGACTGTATGTCACAGCAAAAGGCTGTGGTTGCAATGTTGCAAGTGTGCCCTCAATTTTGACTATGTCACCAATGGTGTTAGTCAGTTTGAGAATAAAAAAACATTCCAGTTGACAACCTTGTGAATCCAATGAGAGAATGACATGAGGGTGCCGAAGCTAGATGTAGCTATTTTGGACAATCTAAAATGTAATAAAATTATAAAATATAATAAACATGCTTCTTTAAAACATTTTTGTTCATTACGTAATTCCACATTTGTTATAATTTAAATATTTTCACTAATGTACACTGTTGAAAATAACAAATATAAAGAAAAAAATTAAGAAGAAGGTGTAGCCAAACTTTGACTGGTAGGATGTATAGACAGCTTATCACTGACAAAAGAAACATTTTTAAATCTCAGGCAAATTCTGGAATAAAAGATCAATAAAAGGGTGCAGTTTTTTACACAGTGCTTACTAATGTACTTTCTGTGGTTCCTTAATCTTTGTAAACACCATAAGCACCATCACCAGACTGCACACAATATTCTGTACCTTAACTTTGTCTTTAATGTGTAATATCAGGATATTAAATCACTCCAGTTACCCATGAAAAGACCAAACAGATTCAAGTTGTTGGTCTCAGTCTGTTAGGAGGAGATTTGTGTAAATATACAGTACAGTGGTCTTAATGATCCTTATTGCTGATGACATAGAGTCATTTCTGAGGAATCGCTCCAGCCTGGATCACGAGGCCACAGCTATGATGAAGGCCCAGTTCATGAGCCTGTGGGACGGTCTTGATACTTCCTCAACCACCCAGGTAACACAACCAGAGCATTTTTCTATTTTATAATGTAGCCTCCAGTTTAACACACTGGCAGCTGTTAGTGAGGCTCCCTCTTGTCTCCTAAGAGCTGCAGTGTTAATGTTGCATTTCTTATAATTGTAGGTGATGGTGATGGGAGCGACAAACAGACCACAGGATGTGGATCCAGCCATTCTGCGCAGAATGCCCACCACTTTTCATATTGGCCTGCCAGTAAGACACATATACCAACACCACAGTTTCTATATATGTAGTCTGACTACACAGGCTACATTCAGTATATAGCATATTATTTTAGAAGATCCATGTTTATTGTTTTCTGTATGTTTTAGTATTTTAGTTTTAGTATATATTTAGTTTTTTTCTGTATGTTGAATTTACTGAAAATAAATTAAGGTTCTGCTTTACCACAGCTATTCACTATGATAGAAATGGTGCATTTTACTGAGAACTCCAGCTACACATCAAGTAAAAGAGAACAGCATAAATATACTGAACTGTTATGGCTTCTGGCCAAACCACAAAATAATCTCCATAATAAGTAATAAACAGTTCCTTATCTTGCCTGTTCTAAATGTTTAAGAGCTATTGATTCTTAGCAAGAGCGTCAGTAAATCGTCTGTAAACTGGTGAAAGGTTGCTAACTGACAGGTACAAGACAATGTTCATATGCTCATATGCTTTATTTTCCAAATGAGAACCACTGCCTTCCATTTTTTTCAGAACACGAGACAAAGACAGGAAATCCTGTGGCTGATTTTAGCAGGAGAAAATGTAAGATCTGATTTTATCTATGGGAAAAAATATTGTGTTTATAGTTTTGTCATTCACAGAGACCAGTTTACATTCAATGTTTCACTGTCAAATCACATTAATGTAAATCTGACTCCCTGTGAACAGTTAATTGTCAGTTGACAGATAATTTTATCTAACTGTCTCATATTTCTACCCTGCTTTTCTTGCTCAGCTGAGCAATGCCATTAATCTGAAGGAGATTGCTGAGAAGACAGAGGGCTACTCTGGCAGCGACCTGCGTGAACTTTGCCGTGATGCTGCCATGTACAGAGTCCGGGACTATGTCCGCAAGGAGCAGATGAGGCAAATTGCTCAGCAACTGGACGACTGCCAGGAGGAGGAAAAGTATGACTCATATTCAGACACCCACATGATTGCATAGCTTTCTTTGATCTACTACAGTCCCTGACACGAACAGTCTGAAATTAGACCAATGTGAGATTCACAAGGGTGCAATCAGTATTATGCAGAGTGATGTGTTTACTGGTACTCTCTTTTCTTTACAAAACATTTTAATACTGTTGGATGTTGAAGAGTCTTCTTGGAGCAAGGCATTACAGCTAAAGAAAAAATAGTTTTAACTGTACGTTTGCTGCACTCTAAACACTACAGTCACACCTGAGCACTGCAATTATGATAACAGGTGTCAGCATGTGGTTCCAAATGAATATGAAGAAATGTAAATGCTGTTTACAGACATGTGGCCTTACTGTAGTTCTTATTTTGAACAAATGCCTATTGGGAAGTTTGCTTGTTTGAAGAGAAGCAGTTTTCTTCTCTTCAAACAGACAAACTTCCCAATACTGAAGATAAAAATGTGGGTCATTTACAATAAACCAGCCTTGTCATTGTGTCAAGGTCAAGTACAGTAGATGTATAAAGTAATATGACATCAGCACCGAGGCTGTTCACATAGCAGTAATAGCAGGTATAATTCAGGTTGTATATAAATAAATATATTCAAATGACAAAAAAAGAGAGAAAAACTCTAGGAGTCTCTCTGAGGTTTAACAGCCAGTAGCATCCTGATGTCACAGTTTCATCAATGTCTGATGATTCAAGTATTAAATAAAAAGTGAAATACACTATAGGGACAAAAGTATACGAGCTGGTCCCCCTTTTGCAGCTATAACAGCTTCAACTCTTCTTGAAAGGCTTTCCACAAGAGTTTGGAGTGTTTCTGAGGGAAAATTCATTCTGTAGAGCATTTATGAGGTCAAGCACTGATGTTGGATGAGAAGGCCTGGCTCAAGCTCCATTCCAGTTTATCCCAAAGGGGCTTAATGGGGTTGAGGTGGGGCTCTGTGCAGGCCAGTCAAGTTCTTGCACTACTGATGTAAATTAGAGTATAGTATGGAATTGTTGTTTTTATAGGCCTCTCTCCCTGACCTCTTTTGTCCTTTGCTTTAGACCTGTGGATGAGGAGCGGTTAAGGCCAGTTACCCAGCTGGACCTCCTCTTCGGCCTGGATAAGATGAAGGAATCTAAGCGGGCCACAGTTTCCATGTTGCCCAGTGTGTCTGAGGTTCCTCTGGACTAAACATCAAGACTGCACAGCACCACATACAGGAAACATTTTCCCCCCGCTACCACTTGCTCCTCCAACATCTCACAGGTGCAGCTGGAAAAGCCAGCAGAAAGCCTTACTTACTTTTTTTATCCAAGCAGGTGGTTGCCCTGACTGTGTTCATTTTCAGCACAGTCCTGCTACATGTGTACAGGTACAATGTCACCATACATTATCCTCCTGCTGACTACTGACAGCTCCATTGGTGTGATTTATGGTTAGCGCCTTGCTCAAAGGCACTGAAGTTACCACCACTGTACATTTTTATGAGCCACTCCATCACCGATGTGCACATGATGAAAGGCTTGAGTTCCAAATAATATATCAACTCTGTCATCCTGTTGTGTGACAAACATTTGAATAACAACAACTTTACACTGATACAAATGCTTTAGAATATTCCCTTACTGGTGCTGTCAAGTCCCATTACACTATATTTTGGGTGGTGTAGATTAACAAATTACCCAGGCATGTGGAGTGTCAGTATCCAGTCACAGATGTCATGCATGTAATACATATATAAATGTTATTATGTATGTATTACAGTTTTAAATTTTTCATATAAATTGATCAAAAACATCTGCCATCTCATAGCTCTTTCCTTATTGCCCTGAACATGCTTAGACTAAAAGTAACAGTTGCTTCTGTTTGACGCATTTACAGAGTGTGGTTGTAACAGAAAACAGCTGTAATTCATAATGTAATAAGTTACTGCTCCCAAGGAGTACAAATTCAATTCATTTATTTTAAAATACAATAACATGTAATAGCTAAGTGTATGTTTTTAGTCATGAAGTCAGCGGTTCTGTAGATGCCGTATTACATATGAGAAAGAAAAGCAAAGTCATCCACAGGTGAAATACTTCTACTGTGAGACCATGGTCATTGTACTGTATGGCAGTATTGTGCCATTTATTTCAGTCATTATATGAGGCTGCATTGTGCCTAAAGGTGCAATAGCAATCCAGTCTGTGTGCAGTTATTTGCCAGAGCTTCCAGTTAATGACTGTAGACAAAAGCATCTAACAAAGCAAACATTCAAGTGGAAACAGGGTCACCACTTAAACTTTGTAATCATAACCCGTAATAACCATGACGATGAGAGCCAGTGGCTGCAATAAAACGCACAGTTACCCTCTATTATCTCAGTAATCATTATCCTACTAGTAAATGGCTGTAATAATTGACTTCATGGCTATTTTGTAGCATGCATGTCTATATAAAAATGGATGCTAAATGTTGGATTAGAGTCAAGGCAAAGACTTAAAATGCAGCTAAAGTCTGCTGGATTTGTAGAGCAGTGTCTTGTGAACTTTGCCATCCAAAAAGACAAGAACTGACACTTCATGTTAAAATCTCGCCAGTGTTTTTCACAAATCATCTTTAGTGTGTTTTTTATTGTGCCATTACCACTATTGGAAAGTCCCCATTGTTTTACTTTGAATGTTTTTATATTGAACTTTTCATGTCTTGTTCCACGTATCAATCAATGGCTGACAGCAGTGGTTGTTGTAAAAGAACAACAGGGTTATTTTATTTTTCACTTTGAAGCAGCCACAGCTTTAAAATGTATCATTTCAATCAGCTGTCAAGTTATTTTGACACACTTCTCTGCCTCCCCTTTGTATGAAAAGCTTCGTTATTTGCCATATGGTCACAGCATGTGTTCATGGATCTGTTTGTGGGACTCATGCAGATCGTTCTCCCACGCAGTCTGAGCAAGCCAGGGCCTATTTGTCATTTGACGTTTACCACATGGCGGCACTGTAGCTTCATTGTCCGGTTACTGAGGCAGATGAGAAAGCTTTACTGCTGGATGGTGTGACGGTGCATTGGAGAACACTGCACACTAGATTGTTCCTCCTTATTGCTTTATTATTGCTCGTCATTAGATTACCTCAGGCGACAATTATAGGTCAAAGTGTTGCCATGTAAGCCAATGATTGTGTCAGTGCAGCTTGCGGGTATCACATGTGTAAATATTTTCCCTCAATGCAATATCATTTATCAGGTTGTTTATTAGTTATGAGTCAAATACACAGTGTTTATATACAGTTAAAGGTGCAGTGTGTGAGATTTAGAGGGATCCATTAGCAGGAATGGGATTAAGTATTTATAAATACTTTGTGATTAGTGTGCAATCAGTGTTGCGCATTCTTTAGCTTAAAATAAGCCTTTTATATCTACATATGGAGCAGTACCCTGCTATGTTGCACCATTGTACAGAAGCCCATAGCAGACAAACTAAACAGTATAAAGAGAGTCACACTTACTTGAGTTTGGTCACGTTTGACAAGTCAGACTGATACTATGGTCTATAGTCATAATACCTCATCACTTAAGAGAGAACTACTTCATGCAGACACAGAAAATGACCTGACACCTAATAGACACTGTAGACACCCTCAGGCTTGGAAACAAGCAGTGAGCGGTGGTCAGGAGGCTGCATCCTGCAGTCTTAATACTAGATACTACTAAATCTTTCACATTTTGCACATTGCACCTTTTAATATAAACTGTGTGTATGTGATGAATATAAAATGTACATGTACTGTAAAGTGTATTTATTGAACTACTATGAAGAAAATATTTATCTGTTTTTTCAAACACTGACTTTAAGCATTTGTTCCTGTGTAATAAATGTAATAAATATGTGTGCAAACCAGTAGTAATTTTACCAAAAACTTTCTTGAGGAACATGGCAGTCAGCTACTTTACTGAGTCTGCATCATCAGAAGGTGTTTGTAAATTCTTCGACAGCTGCAGTCAGATCCTGTACCCTTTAGGCATGCATTAATGAGACATTGTTGACCATAATCAAGCTTTTACTTCTACCACTCTGCTTCTGCTGTGCCCTGCTGTACTGCTGGTGTCTAACAAAAGCCTTGCATCTCTAATAAGTTCACTTTTCAAGACTCATTGACAGCCAGACAATTTCAAAATTGCAGAGTTCTTGATGGAAGTGCTCAAAAGTGTAAGGACCGTGCAAAGCGTATTAAATGTTTTTTAAAATCCACAGGATTTACAGATGTTTAATATGACAGCATTTATTTGTTAATGATAATAGAAACTGATAAGCTTCTCCTGGCTACTGTCCAGACTAAAGACACGCTGCACACCAGCACCTAACCTCTCTGTTGTATTTGTTATTAGTAATTTTGACCAAATCCATGTCTGGCTGCTGTGGCCTCATTCATAGGAATATTTTATTATTGATTTGCATATGCAAGTTTCTGGATATGGAGGCACTGTCAAGATCAGAGGCTTAAGGTTAACTACAAGATAAACTAATAAAGTTAGTGATTCTCTGTGTTTTAATCTGTATTATCAGGACTACATTTAAGTTTAACAGGATCAACTAAAACGGTGCATACAGCACACATTAGAGCCATAAAGAAGTGAGACATGAGCTTGTTAGCATTCTGATCAAAACACATTGATTAATAAACAATTTAGTAATGTTTTGTCCAATTATTTTGTTAATAAATGTTTTGTCCCTGATGAGTAATGAGCTAACCTCTTACCACCAATCACAGTTAGATCGACAATAACATATAAAAGATTCTGATCTTTTTGGAAAATGCATTAAATCCTTGAAACCTGAAGGAAACTGAAGGTAATGTGGTGTTTGAAGCAGCCATTTCCACACAATAAACAGCCCACCTTCCTAAGCCTCAGTATTACGTTGACCTTTCTCTCCCTTCCATCCACACACCAGAAGCAGGTCACGTCTTTTAAGACCCAAAGCCTGACTGGGGTTTGGAATATTCTTGCTGTTACCTGAACTGGTGTACTGCTGCTGACCATAGCTTGGACAGATAGTAAGATGATATTTACGGTTCAATCTTTAATAAGGAGTGTTTTGAAAAGATACGTCTGATATTTGACTCAGAATCATTGATTCGTTATTCATGAAGTTATTGATGAGTAATTCATGAAGAGGGAGTGAAAGTGAAAGTTTCCATTCCAGCTCTTTTCAATTAGAGAACAGCTCTCAGTCAATAAACATGATGGAAGAAGCTCTCCCCTGTGCACAGCTGGTTGGAGATGTCAAAGAGTTCCCATGGAGAGGAGAGCTCAGACACAGATAGATTCCTTTTTGCCTGACCATAGTCCCTCAGTGCAGCAGCTCTCAGCACTGGTCTCAACCTTTTTTCCATCAGATAGAAGTGGTGGCGAAAACGTATAATGGCCCCACTCTACTCTGTGACAGTCCTCTGAAAGCTTCAGTGCCATCGGACATGATTGAGCGAGCCCAGAGAAATCAGCACCAGCTGTTATCCCTGCCACATTTCTCAGCAGGATATTGTGTTGCCTGCTGATGATCAGGGTTTTATAGCTGAAGTAGATAAATCGCAAAGCCAAATTGCATGAGCATATGTGAGTCTAAGCAGATCCACAGTAACAAATGGGATGCAAGTAGTCCTAGAACGAAGCTTTTGGGTGAGAGGACCATGAGGATTTATCCTGTTTTGTGTTGTCTTTGCATCATTGGCTAGTCACGTCAAAAAGTAAGAGATGATTCACAAGGGATAGTCAGAGACAAAGGCCTTGCACTGTTAAGCTTTTATGTTTAGGTACACATTTAACTACTTAAAGCTTATATTCCCTATCAATCATTCAGATTACCCAGCGTAGTAACACTACTGATGCTTATTAATATATAATATTAATTAATATTATCTGGTTTGTTTAAATTGTACAAAACAAGGCAAAAAAGGTTAGTTTATCTTTTGTGATGATAAGTGTCACACAACAAATTCCTCAAATGAAAGATGTCCAACTTCAAGAAAAACTATATATTTGTTTACTTTGTGAATTTCCAAGAGAATGGCTGCATATTCAGAGACAAACCATTACTCACATGAGAATTTTCCACCTCTGAAATCAGCAGCCATTCAGGATCTGAACAGCTTCCTTTCACTTTCTCATAATGACTTACCCTTCAGCATTATGTACTTTGGCAGTCATCCAAAAATGTTTTGCTTAGGTTTTGTGATATATTGTAAAGAATGGTCATACTTTTTTTTCAGTGTTGATATAGTATATTTTATGACATTCTAGGAGATTACACATGTAAAAATGTATGGTTTCAGCACGTAGTCTGCAGTGGACTACACTGGTAACTCATCCATGTGTTTATCTGCATTGTTTCCCACCCTCATTAAGAAACCCTGCAACCACAGGGTCTGTAGAGCAGCCTTCAGGGGTCTGAGACTCTGGTCACTGCTCTGTCTCTGAGGTCTTGCCCTACATTAACCTTTAAACCAAACTCTGCAGGAGCTGTAGGGAGCACTTTGATGAAGCTAGTGACATAATGCAGAGCAAACTTACTCACCTTTAACTGGGAGTAGTGATGTGAAGCAGCGGCACCAAATGACGCAATTCCTCTGCTGTCATCACATTTAAATGTCTTTGCATTTACAAATTAACTCGGCTTTGTGGAATCATGAGGTTTCACTAATCTTTCAACATATTGCTTCAAAGATGGCTTCACGGCTCCTTTTCTTTTACTCTTAAAGGAAACACATGGAATCAGATGAGCTTGACAGGATCTGGATTAAAATATTTAGCTTGTACGTTTAAAATGGCTTTAGGCTCCATTGTAGTTCAAGTAATAATGACATTTATATTGATATTATTATAGTTACTTTAACTAAATCCTTTTTTCTAGGCTGCAAGCATAATGATGCATGACGAAAAAGTGAGATAAATGACTGGTCAGCCCCCCTCCGAGTTAATTGTCTGTTGTCTGCCTACCTGCAGGGATGCTTAGTTGAGTTATCCACAGTCTGTACCCAGGATAGACAATCACAGCTTGGACTGAGGCATAAGTGATAATCCAAAGGTTAACAGCTTGAATTTGTTTATATCACCAAGTGTAGCTAGTCACTGCAGATCTCTTCAGTAAAAGTAATTAACATGGAATATTTTTAGATAAAAGCAATGAAGCTTTATTAAAAGATAATGTGTTTTAAAATTTACTCTTCTCCCCTGAGTTTTAAAGCATTTAATGAAATGCATTACATATGCTGTAATATTTAGGCAAAATAAGATTAAAGAAGTCAAGCGAGTCTGCACATGTTGTGTTACCAGTTCAGTTCATAAACCATACCTTACATTATTTTTCTTTTAAATGCTATCACATATGCAGCTTTATTGTTTATTAAGTGGACTCTGAAAACTGAATTTATGTATCTTGGTGGCTATATGAGCTTTAATGTGCACATCATGGCAGCTGCAGCCTACATTGCTTTATGTATGTGTTGAGCCTCTGAAGCACGTCAGATTTATAGGTCAGTGTAATTTCACTTCATTTATGTCTTAATGAAACTGCTGGCTTCTAGGAACTGAGCTGTGGCTTTGCATGAGTAAACCCACTAATGGTAAAGACCTGAATATATAATTTTTTTCTTTGCGTTATAAAGCAACAAGCATTGCTCTCCTGAGTTTTAACATTCCCATTTTTTGTAACCAGCTATTCTCTCACATCCGCTGCCTCACACCTAACTAGATAGAAGGCCAGGCTGAAGAAGAGGCTGCTCCATTAGCAGATGTAATTGGAGTGTCTGATGGCTGCAGCACACCAGATGAAAGGTAATCAGAAGGTGTGTGGCTGCCAGAGTAGGTGTTAAGAGAAGGGTCAGCTCTTAGGGCTTACTGCTGCTGTTATTGAGGATCCCTCCTTGGACTGAGAGCACTCCAAAATCAGAGGTTCATTTTTTCACATGTGAGTATAAAAAATCTCTGCTGGCACAGCCTCAGATTGTGCATACACGCAATTATGCCAATGTCATATAATAATTTTCTGCATGTTAGAATACCTCCTACAATGTTATTATGTCAGGCATATGTGCATGTAAAGCTATAAGAAATTTGACAGTTGCACGACTGCACAAGATTTTAGCTTGGTTGGCAGAACAAACATTTGCTGTGCAGGACATCCCATAATCTGAATGACCAAAAGAGACAACCTAAACAAGTACGTGAAGGATTTTGATTGTGTGAAATGGGCTTCGGATAGTTTTATTAAAAGGGTGTGCAGGACAAACATGACTATGACGTCTAAGTGAGCGAAGAGGCTGAGCAAAAAAATTAAAACTGAGATGAGTTGGCAGATGCTGTTGCAGAGATGGAAGATCAATGTTAAGCATAGCCTTAACCTGGCGACACTGTTATTTATATGCTTATGATGTAAAGAGCTGGCCTGAATTATTATCCCAGTCTGGCCCAGTTTTGGGCAGGAACAGCAGCAACAGCAATGGCAAGAAGCTATTGACAGGGAAAACTAAACATATCAATCAGAAACTGCCTAACATGAGCATAATTTTATGCTGAATTAATGAATAATTGTTGACTTGACAAAAATTATCTATCCATATATTGATCCTTTATTCTAACCACTTTTCCTCTTACGGGTCAAGGAGTTGAGACGGGGTAGATCCTGGGCAGGTCGCCAGCCTGTCACAAGGCTGTCATATAGAAGCAGACAACCATTCACCCTTACATTCGCACCTATGGGCAAGTCATCAATTAACCAACAGTAACTGCATGTCATTGCACTGTGGGAGTAAGCAAAAGTATAGCTACTACTAGTACAAAGGTACTGCCCTGAAGATACTTAATATGGCTACTCTACCAGTGACCTGACAATATGCTGTACTCCAAAAGCTATTGGCTGAAAATGGTACTACAGCACATCTTAATTCAGTTTGAATCATTCACACTGTTTTGTGCTTAAAATCTTATTAAATTTAGGTAATCTAAACACTCAATTTCTGAAATTCAGGCCATTACAAAGATAATACACATGTTATCATATTAAGTCTTGTGTTTTGAGTTTCTTGTCCTATTTCTTTTTAATGTCCTATTTCATTACTGGATTGGTTTTAGATTATAGTCAAATTAATGTCTGCTCTTCTATTAAGTACTATCTTATTAAACCATTGCACTAGATCAGGAAATTATTAAAATAGATTTCAGTTTAAACCTTATATTCCTAGGCCATGTCATTTAATATTAGTCCTGTATTCAAACTGAGGTAAAATAAGACCCAAACAAGGGCACAATCATTTAAATAGGCTAAAATGACATTAGCATCATAACTGTTCTCTATCTAGTAGCTTCACTGACTCATCAGAAATCTGCTGCTGGAAATATTCTGCATTAGCACAACTCAACATCTCCTGTAAATGTCCACTCACAGAAAAACTTCCACTCCTTAAACTCCAAGTTCATTTAAAACTTCTCCATCACACGAACTACTTTTTATCAGAGCTCTTTTATCTAGAGCTCACGCCTCCCTGAAAGAGGCCTAATCACACCCTTGCTGTCACCCATCGAACATTTCCTTCCTTCCTTGCTTCCCCTTTTTGTCTTGATGTCACGGCGGAGAAAGAAACATTAGAAGAACAAGCATCCGATCAGAATGTAGGATAGCCTCTGCCAGGCCTCAGTGACACACACATTCCCATGTTCTAGAGCCGCGCTGAAAGGCAGTTGGTAGTGCAGCTAATAAAGGCGAGGACAAAAGCACAGCACCCACTGAGGAGAGGAGATGGGATAATGATCACTAATTAATCATACACTGGGGTCATGCGGCTCATCTCCTCACCACCGACACAGTAGCAGGAGGGAATGACTCACTTCCCACTGAAGGCTCCGCAGAGGAGGCAGCTGAATGAAGCGAGACATGGTATCTCAGCAAGACGTCTTTTATTAGTCTCTGCCAGTGATGCAAATGTGTGAGCTGCTCTGGGAAAAAACAGTTATTTATGCAGGTCCAATCATTTATTAATTCAAACACATGTATATTTAACACAATGAATATTCTTGCATTACATGTTTATCTCGCACAGACATTCACACTTAGTAGCAGAGTATTACAACACTTCACAAGATGTCTCAAGACATCAGTAGTGATTTGGGAGGACATTTTGAATTCTGCTAAACCACTGGGCTCCAGATTTCAGTCAGGGAGAGTAGCTTTGAAACTCTGTTCTAGAACTGCAAGCATTTTGAGCAATCATCAATCAAAAACAAAAATTATTTCAAATAGTCAGTGATGGAAATGTAACCTTTAATCAAATAATGTACTATAGATACCTTTATTTATATATACTTTAGATATTTTTATAAACCATTCAAATCCCCCTTTATATGTTAGTGCATGGGTACTACTACTACTACTACTACTACTAATAATAATAATAATAATAATAATAATAATAATCAGAATATGTGGCAGCACAGTGGTGTGGTGGTTAGCTACTAACTCTAAACCGCCCATAAACTGAAACTGAGTGTGAATGGTTCTCTGTATGTCAGCAATGTGATAGATGGCAATCTGTCCACCAAGTGACAGCTGGGATTGGCTCCAGCAGCTCCACATTCCCTAAGTGGAAAAGCTAGAAAGATGAATGAATGGAATACCAGAATATGATAACACATTACTATATTTTTTACAGAGTGTTTGTTATATGGGTAAGGTACTAATGAAACACTGACCAGTCCTCACTTTATTATATTTCAGCATAGATAGAGTGAAGCAAAGCAACACTATAGTAACAGGCAGTTTAACAAGCAAAATAATGCTAATATATATAATATACAAAATAATAATCTCTGATTAGAAGGGTGATTCTCACTCAAAAACTTTTAAAAGCAAATATCTCTGCACCACTTCATGTTTACTTACTTACTTTAGAGGAGAATTTTTACACCGTTATTTCTGCTTGCACAGAGGATCTTGAAAACCTACTTCCTACACCTCTGAACTGTAATTGCTTTTAATTGTAATTATTTTTGCTGTTTGTTATTTAGCCTTAGCAAGTTTGACAATCCCCCCAGAACTGAACATGAAATGATAAAAACATTAACAACATTTAACAAGGTTTGTAGTGTACTATTGTAATATGAAAATACATATTTACTTACAAGATGACAAGTCTATGGGGACAAGAAAGCTTTGCTGTTCGCATAATGTATGTAAAAAAAAATTTATTTTTTTTTGCACTGTATCCCAAGCACTGCAATTACCTTTATGTTGCTGATTGCTGCGAAATGCTTTCATACCTACTGAAGGTTTGACATGCTCTGTGGTTGGTTCACTGGTCTACACCTTCACAAGTAAAATAGCGAGAATGAAGCAGAGCATAGAAACTGACTTGACAAGACTGGTAGACTATGCATATCAAAATGTTTTGACTTAATGCCGCTGCATTGAAAGCTAAATTATAACAAGAGCATTATGTAATGACAACAAGCTGAGTTTGGCTCCTCAGCAGCTTTTAAAAAAACAAAGCTTGTGTCCAGAACATAATAATGAGCTGCCGGGAAAAGTACAATATGCTATTAAGCATATCAAAGCTGTTTTCAATGTCTCCCATCTTAATCATTAACATTCAAAGATGCAGTTGATAGCACTTTCATGCAGTTATTTAACCAGAGAATATGGCTGTGCTCAATAGGAAGGGGGTTTCTAGACCAACTTGGAAAGGTTCACCAATGAATATTCAGATAAGGCACTTGAAAGGGATTTTAGAGGAAAGGCTGTAAATGCAGCTCCAGTTGTTTATGACACTGCTTGCTGAATATGTATTCTCCATCATTAGCAAATGTTTGGTTTTATACAACTGCAATGTAAATACTGAAATATAATTTTTTGTTTTTTAAATTATAAAAGGGTTTGGGGGTTTGGGGGGACAGAGGAAGGGCCAGTTTGGCTAGAAAACGAGCTAGAAAACAATAAAAAGTTTGTTTTCTGGGGTTTTTATGAAAAGTATTTGGGAAGTACAATGATATAAAAAAGCACAATGTCTTGCACTATGGCTCATTAGCTTTGTTTCATGATTATAAATGAACAGCTATTACTGCCTAAAAGGTAATGGGAATTATTAATATGAATGAAAATACTGAACAGCATCTTGTCCTTTTCTTTTTTTTTCTCCTCTAGTCACTGAAATTAGTTCACAGCAGCCTGCATCCCCTTGTGTAACCTAAACTACAAGGTCAATGATTATTTGTCTCCAGACAGGAGAATTAATTTGTAAGCAGGCAAACAACAGCTTGAAGTGCTTAGGTGGAAATAAGATCCGCCTCCCAATAAACCGAAAAGACAGCATGCAGATATTTAACAGATATTATGTTAACACGTTCACCTTCTTAGTTTAGCGTATTAATATTAGCATAAAGCAGGCAACTGTTCACCTGCACCTGAAGGCAATAAAAGTAGTGAAAGTCCTTAATGTGTACTATAATGTGTCATCTTGGTTCTGTATGGCTGCCCTACTACCGAGATGTAAAAAGTGTAAAAGGGGGTTGCCTCTCAGTGTTACATACTGCACTGTATAATAAAAAGCAAGATTAAATGTCCTCAAGAGTGTTCTCACATGTGAGAAAACATGATGCCATGATGAGTGCCCTTTCAGAGAACAAAAACATGGTGTCTTTCGGTTGAAGAACATAAAGGAGCAAAGGATGCCCTTAGGAAGTGGCATTATAGAAGAAAATAATGTACTCGTCCCAGCCTTTCTGTAGGCTGACCTTTAGGAAAATAAAGCACCCTAAGCTGTAACCTTGTTTAAGCTGCAGCCCTGATCTCTTCAATTTGTGTGTCAGGGAACAAAGCAAAGCCTTTTTACTATTACAATGAGCGTATGGATTAAATACTATTAAGGCTGCTTTGGTAACATATGTAGGCTCATGCTATATTGAGTGTGGAACAATATGCTGCCTGTAGATGAATAGTAGCTGTGTAGTTTTCCATCGACACATATTTGACACAAATCAAACTTGTGATTTTGTGATGCCTTTAAGTGAATCACATGAATTTTATGCTGTCAAATGTATTTATAATCTTTTATTTGCATCTTTTTGACAACATTGGCATCATGATTGGGTGTGTATGAAACCCATAAAAGCAAAAAAGTGTGTTGTCTGAAAAAATATGAGTTTTGGTTTCAATATGGGCATCTGCTGAATTTCAGTAGAAGCAAACTTTATATATATAATAACATGCGACCCACCATCTTTCCTGTTTGCTGGTCTGTTGTTTTTCTGTGTCATGTCCAAATGAGACATAATAGTGTTTCACGCATTGGTTCACTTCAGTGTGTGCGGCAGGCTGGGAAATCAGTATGTCTCTAAGACCAGAACTGAAAAACACACTGCTAATATTCTGAATCGCAAACCACAAAAAATATAAAAGTTTATTTTATTTGTTAATGAATGTTTTTCCAAACACACACTGTTGATCTCTGATGGTGCCTTTTACAGTATTTATTTGCCCTACCTGTCATGCAGCCACTGTTGGAAGGAATCTGCATCACAGCTCAAGATTACCTTAAGATTTTCACGCCTTTGTGAATTGGAATTTCTGCTATGATATTTGTTTATGTGATGTAATTCTGTTTGTACTAACACAACCTAAGTCTTTTATTATTTAAAATTACATCTGTACATGTAACTGCAACAAACATGCTTCCAGTCTGTTTGGAGACCTTTGTATGTCACACCCTCCCTCTCTCACTCTCCCCTGTGTATCCTCTCTGTAATCAACTGTTGAACTATGGGTACTTTGGGTAAAAAATTTACAAATGTTAATTAATCAATGTTTTTAAATTACGTCAAATTACAAATGACATTACACCCAGACCTGAAGCAAAAGGGAAAGCTTTCCTTATCTGAACTTGTATTACTACTGTATTAGATTAAACATTATTTTGATGTCCAAAAACTGTACTTTGTAGTGTAGTGTACAGTACTGTAATGGGTACTGTAGTGTACAGTTCTGCTGACAAAGATCAAAACATTCCCACTTATGAAGTAGGCCATACAGTTACATTATATTATAGGAATATGAGCCTGGTGTTGCTGCAGATGTTCACAAGCATAAAACACCAGCTGACTTTATTATATCATATTGTGCGCATTCACAATTAGATATTTATTTTTGTTCTCAGTTGATTGGGAGCATACTTTAAAAAACAATATAAATACACTAAAAGGTGACACATGCAACATACTGTCTACAGTACATTTAATTTTCAAAAGTCCACTCTTTGCCTTGCTTATAGAGACCTCTCCTTTGAAGTAACTTAATCACATTGCAGGGAAATTGTTCAAGTTGTATTGGAATTAATCGTGCCATTTGCTGAAGTGGCACTTTGTCAAATGCTAAGCTCAGGGCTGGGAAAGCCAAATGAAAATCAGAAGGTTTCCTTCAGAAGATTTGGGCCAAGCACATTTAAGATGCCTTGTACAGTGTGTGATGAGCAGAGAGCATAAGACCCTCACAATTAATTTTCTGTCTGTGAAATAATCGCACGCCTTCTTTCAAACCTCTGTATGAGGATTAAGGAAGCTAAGCACTAATACATTTTGGGTAAAGTTAATGCACAGTTATGGCTCATCAGCCGCAGAAATGTTTCTTTCTATGATTTTCATTCCAAATTCTCCTTTTGCTATTTGTTGGGCTATAGTTCTGTTTTTGACAAGTAATTAGCAAATTCTTTCTTTTTCATTTTTGAAATATTTTTTATAGTTATTATCTATTTCAGCTAGCTACATAAACATTTATGGTCCTGAGAGGCTGAATCCTATTTACCTTGGTGATCCATATTTTTATCATTGGTAAAAACATTAGTAACTATGTAAATAATTATTTATACAATTATATATCAAGACCAAACACATAAATTACTATTATTTCCAAGAGGCCAGATCTTGGAGATCTTCTCTTGTGACCCAGAGACAAATACTGATTTAGCCTTTCATCAATCTGACCCTGTGGGAGCCACTGGCAGGGTCTTGACACTGCACTCACATCTCAATCTCCATGTCAACTAATTCAGACTGCTGCACCTTATCACCCATCTTTCTACTCTCTACTGGTTTTGTGAGCTACAGTACAAAGCAGGATCTATACAAGTTGAAATTGATTGATGAGGCACTGTTGCCATCAATTGCAGATAAGGAGAAGTCACAGAAAAAAACTTCAGGTCTCTGGACTTGCTGAAGAGTGACAGCATTCACACCACCCACAGTCTTACCACTGCATGCTGTTTGATAGCTGATTTGAGCCAGCTGTACTGCCAGTGGTGGAGCAATTGTAGTCAGGACATGTACAATACACAGGTATACTGTACCATTTGCTGCTGGCTGAACAGCTTTACAACTTTCACAGGCTGCCAACCACAGAATCGAGGCGCTCATCACACATCAGTAAGTAATTCGTTGAAATGACATTTGGCAGCTGGTTCAACCTGTGGTTTGTAGTGTGAAGATATCGGGGTCTCTTCTTCACAGCTTCTTGTTCACAGCCTGATATGCAACACTCACCACAAAGCGAGAACTGTGAGTATCAAGGAAAAAGAAGTCACATTTTCCTAGTTGTATATTTCAACTATATAAACATACACGTCTCGTGGAGGAGGACATTCAAGCCTGTGCAGTGTGGGTAGTGTTCAGCTGTGTCTACACTGCTTTTGAGCAGTGGATGACTTGTGGGTCCTGGGATTCTGGTGACTCGTCTTCTGCAATGCCTGACATTATTTTCACCTCTGTCGCTCAGCGCAGGCTGCTGCAGACTGCCAGCGAGCCACCGGCTCACCCTCAACAGCACAAGCTGTTTGTATCTCTCTTCCTCCCTCCCTCATGCTTTCTTCCTTTCCTTCTTGTTATTACGTTGGGGAGTTTAGTCTGCTACTGTGCAGCTCTGCATAGCTTTCAAAAAAAAGGTTATCCAGACATAAACAACCAGATATGTATACCTTTGAATACATGAAGTTCAAATCAAATAAGTCTCAGATCAGAGGCAATGTGCTGTCTTCAACCAAAGCTGTGCAGACAAGTAAACAACTTGTTACGGTAGTGTGATAATAACCACAGCTATTAGAGTAGCTCTGTTTTTGTGGAGACAAAAAGGGAAAACAGCTCCAGAAAATGACAGTTTTAAAAAGACCTTGCACCTATGTACATCATTAAAAGTCAGTCACTCTGTATTACACACTGAGTTCTGACGGGACTTAACAACAGAGATCATATTTCTCCTGCATTAGCTTCCCTCCATCAGCTCCCTCTTAAATCTAGACTAGAGTTTAAAATCTTCCTTCTCACACAAAAAGGACTTAATGATCAAGCCCCGTCATATCTTAAAGACCTCATAGTACCAGAGTTTTCAGATGTAGATGTAAGCAGAGTCTTTATTTATCGAGCTCCTCTCCTGTGGAACCAGCTCCTAGTTCTGGTTCAGGAGGCAGACACCCTCTCTACTTTTAAGACTAGGCTTAGAACTTTCCTTTTTCATAACGCTTATAGTCAGAACTGACTCAGGTGACTCTGACTCCTTAGTTATGCTGCTATAGATTTAGACTGCTGGGAGAGCTCCCTTGACACACTGAGCTCCTCTCTTTACACTCATACGCCACCATTGAATGTAATTAACTGTGTGTCTTCTCTCTCCCATAGTTGCACCTCTTTCTCTCTGTGTGTTCAATTCCACTGAACATAAAGTACATGAAACAAGTACCAACTTGTTATAGTAAATTTTCTATGTGTAAAATATATGTATATACATAGCAAAAAAATATAATTGAATGTTTAGCAGTTAGCGTCACCTCTCCACAAAAAGCTGTGGGTCACTTAGCTTTCACTGATCCAACTTCTTTTGATTTCTTTTCATGGTGAATGTTGCAAAATAAGCAAAATAAATAAAATATTACTACAAGATAACTGAGATAGCTGCCCACAACATACCTTTCCCCTTTCTGCCCAGTATCAAGTCATACACCATGTATTTATGTGTGATGAAATGTCATTCCAGCATTCACAGCCACAGTAATCTCTATCGTGACTCTCTGACAGTTCTGTAATTTTCTTCCATGTCAACAGACAATGTGGAGTTGAAAATTAAATTGAATTTTTTTCTGTCAGGGGAATTTTTTCAGACTTCATCTACTTGCTGTTAGCTATACAGTTTCAGTACACACTCACTCACTAATCACCGTGCAAGGTCTTTCAGCATACGGTGAATGTAAATGAAAGGGTGATCACTGCTGAGGTTGGAGATACGATAATAATATGGCTGTTGCAAAAACAGAAGGTGTTAATAATAGAATACAAAATGGCTCAGATAAATGGGGGCATTAACATCATAACAGGTTGCACTCCAATTACCATTCAGTGCGTGAGATCCATTCTGATTACTCAAACTCCTGTTGATCTCAAAATAGTCAGAATAAAGTGAATCTGCATGGACACTGAGCCAGCTGGAAGGACTTAGTACAACTTGGCTAGAGCTCGCTTTCTCTGCACAGACTGACTTGACAGTAATTACAGCTCCAAGTGAGAGTGTAGACACTCATTGTTTGTACAGTAAGTGTGAGCAGAATGGGGCTGGCAGTCCAGATAAAGCCTGAGGCGAGGCCTCTTAGAGAGAGGTGTGGGTGGAGGGTTGTGCCACTGTAGATACGACCTTTTGAATAACAGCCACTTCCCTGTGAGGAGTCCAGGTGAGCATACATTTACATTTTCATAAAAAGAACCTTAAAAATGCAAATAAGTACAATCCTCTCGTTTCAACTATATATAGATTTTGTTCTATTGTCATTTTAATTTGGCCAGATTGTTGGTTCAAAGATTTTTTTTCTCTCGTTTGTCCGTCCCTGCTTTAAAACATTTGACCACAAGGAACAGAAAATATTGCACAGCTTATAAGAATCTGTATGTCCTTGTTAGTGTCCAAACTAAGGCTGACATGTGTTGGAACACACTTTTTAATCACCGTTTTCCCACAGTTCTGCAGACAGACACTGTAAATTGCCATCTTTTGCTCACCCATCACTCTTAGGTGGACAGTAAATGTTTATTCAGTCACATGCTTGTATGTTAACTATGATAAGTGCTTATCCAATCCATTTCCTCAGCAATAACACTGCCTTGTATAATTGCATGAATTTATGCAAATGAAGTTCATCTGAAGTTCAGCCAAGTTCTTGGTTCAAGGGTGACAGTCAGTGAATACACAGAGAACGCACCTACCATATGTTCAACTTGACAACAGATACTGAGCCGACATAAGAGGTCACTACAAGTGCACCATGGGACAGGATGCAGGATGCTATGTGATCTGAAACTGAGAAGAAAAATCACTTGATCCTCTTCATTTGAGCTGACAGTATTAATTGACCATTAGTTTACTATATTACATGACTGATTGATGTTTATTAATAATTTTAATCTAATCCCAGAACAAATTGAGAATTTTATATGTCTCTCTGTTTTATAGCACTGGACAATAAATATATTTGTTGGCCAAATAAAGCAATATAGATGTATCACCCTGAGGTTTATGGATATTTTAACTGACAATGTTTGCATATTTTAAAGACAAAGCATTTACAAAGTGTAGAAAATAAATGGCAGAATAAATATTGATGGATAATCAATAAGTTGCATCACTACTGTGTTACATGGAGATATTATGCTTTACATTTATGTTGTCCATCTGTCATTTATCCATCCATCTGATTCTTGTAAACAGAAGGCTTTTCCTAAAATCTTGCATCCACAGTAATTAAACGATGAACAGAATGGTCACTGTGATCTCATGTCTGTCCTGGTCTCGTCACTGTAGTATCACATGATTGCTACCAGGGAATTTCCATATAACTTGCTCAAACATCCACGTGGACTCATGGATGAACTGGACAGATTCTCAAGTGCAACTTGACAAGCTGGCGAAAGCGGCGGACTGCCATGCAGCAGTCTTTGTTATTTTGTACGGATGAGGTACAACATGCTTTATGAGTCTTTAAGCTAAACTGACTATAGCTTCTATTTACAGTACTTTACAGACATGAGTAGAGCATAAATATAACTATAACTCTTACCAAAAAAACATATATTCATATTTCTTGTGTTGAACTATTAAATTCCCTTGTAAGAATCATCTCTATCCTCACACTTCAACTGTAATCATCTATCAGCCAGTTTTACAAAAGAATAAAAAGTTCTTGGACTGCTCAAAGGGATATTATACGTATCTCTGCTACTTTTTAATGGAGCTGGCAAAGTTTGAATTCTCAAGCCAGCTGAGAAAATCTGCGTGGGAAAAGGACATGAGTAACACCTCCCCTCCTTTAACAGCTCCTATCACAAAGCAGTCCACAGCCAACCTCTCCAGCTCTTCAGTGGCCACAAGTACGATGCAACAGATGGGAAGCTCTCAATCTAGATGAAGAATATACACAACATATTGTGTGATTAGGAGACTATATTACAGTGAAGCTGTATTAAGACTTAAAGTAACATTTCTACTGAATTCAAAATGTCCTTTAGGAATTTAGTTTTTGGTAACATCCCAATATCCATGTGACCAACTGTAACATTAAAGCTTGGATTCATGCTTGCACTGCTAGCTTTCTTTCTGCATATGATTTATTACATTCTCATGGTCAGATGCAGCAACTCGTCTGAACCCAGAAATAAATTCATCTCCTCCTCGCTTCATGACTCTTTCCACTCTATTCTTCTCGAGCAAAGTGAGTAGGCTGGGGAGCAGAGTATACAAATCAACACACCTCAGAGACATTTGTCAGGGTCTGGACTCTACTCTAGAAATAAGGATTTTTAATCTGTTCTCACAGCACAGTTTACTACTGCAACTTACAACTATATTCAGTAGATCTTCCATGCAGGCTCTCACTGTGTCTTCTCAATCACATATGATAATTAATGCACAACATGTGCTTTGTGAATTGACTTGCTTGTGGAGTGTAATTAAGCTGCACCTTGAGGGAATTCCCAGATGTTAATTGCTTATATGCGCTATGTCTCAGTTAATCTGAAGCATAAACAGTATGCTCAAAGTAGAGATTAGGTGAATGCAAACAACATGCTCCCATTATACATTATGCTTTTGATACAGTGCAGTTAAACTCTAATGTAACCTGTTCTGTTGTGCTACATAAATCAGTCAAACTGTTGCAATGGATGCTACAACAATGAAGCTCTTTAGTGTTGTCTTCACAGCAAAGGATACACAGTATTTCCATCTCAACACTTGTGTCATGGTCTCCGTTCCTCCTGCCTGTCTGTCCCTCTTTCCTTATTTGGTCTGTTTCCTGTCACCCTCCTCTCTGCTCATTGCTCTCGTGATTACCCAGATTGTTAACACCTGGTTTGTCCCTCTCCATTTATAAACAGGTCCTCTCGTCTCCTGCCTTGCATGATAGTCTTACATTGTTTGAGGAAACAACTATCCAGAATACACGTGGACTGCTCATCTGTTACCTGACCCTGTTTTGGACCTGACCTCTGCCTTTGTTATCTCCCTGTTGAACGGTGAGTATGATTCCATCCTGCATTTGCTCTGCTACCTGTTCCCTCCTGAAAAGACTCACAGCACCGAACCTGATTCTGTTCTTCCCCTGACCTGCTTTACTCTGTGGACCTCCCTGGTAAGTGACCCGGACCCTATCTACTGTTAAGAGTTTTTGGCTTAGACACACATCTCTCACTCCTTGACTGTGTCTCAGACCATGGACTGAATTGACCTCTCTGTAATGTTTGACTGTCGAATATTAGCACACTGAAAAACTGAAACGACTCTACTTGTGTAAAAGGACCACGGATGAGAGATTCAGGATTGTCATGGAATTGTTTATGCTTGTGCCTGTATTCACTCTGTTAAGTCTCTGTTGCTACTTTAGTTTATTCCCTTCACCATGTGCTACCTGAAGAGGCGTCTGTTACAGGAAGGAGGGAGTTTACTCACCTTTGACCCTGTGACCTCAGTTCCTGTCCCTCGGCAGCTATATTTGTAGTTTGCTCTGCACCTCCATTTAGCCTGTGGCCTGCCTGCTCCCTCTTTGCAACCTCGTAACCACATCACTCACCTGGTTTCTGGATCCACCCAAGCTACTATTGACCTCTCACTCTGCTCCTTACTCAGCCCTGGTCCTGTGAGTATTCTCCCCCTCTGCATTATTCTCAGGGTATTGCTCCATACTAATCCCTCTCATCATAGACCCCCCGGTGACATCAAAACCACAGTGACTCACCCCGGACCCTTCAGCTTGTCTACTACACATTTCCAAATTACAATAAACCTTGTTATTTCTTATATCTGTTCTCGTGTGTCTCTTTTGGCAATGGAGTCGAATCCTACCCCCATGACAACTTGTCACGCTTCTTGATGAGCTAAGCACCCTGCAGCATCTAGCCTGAGGAAGAACTTACCAGTGTCTGCAATTTCAGCATGGGATATAAAAGAGGATGTGGTACAAACAATAACTTTTGTGCGTAATTAAGCCTTCAAGTCTGAGGCCATGATAATAGTAGAATGCAACACTGTACAAATTCAGGTGTACTAGAGTCATCTCACAATGGAGAGTAAGAGTGACACAATTGTGTCACTGTTTTTGGGTAGTGGGTGGGTTTCATACAGTAAATGTTGGGGGGAGAAAAGCAAAATCCCTCTTGCATTGTGCTAATCTGGATCTGATCTTTCTAGATGTGCTCAATGGTGAGTTTGGTGTTGGCTTTGAAATGACACCAGCTCAGACATGTTATGACCAACGGAGCTTTGCGTGACCATTAAGAACTTTAATGAGTGGCTTGGTAAATGTTAGCAAAATCAGGGCGTTTAACCTCAGCCAAGAGGGAATTTTCAGTCAGGTCAGACTCTTGTTTCAATGTGTGGATGCACAACAAAACTGCATGTTAAAATGTTTACATCTGTAATCCCAGAGTCCTGGCTCCCAATACAGTCCACATTTCATGGCAAAAGACTGGAGAACATGACTCTTGCAGCTAATGCCTGACTAGAAGCTTCTCTTACATGACCCCCACCTCCGAAAACAAACTGGATGCTGCACCTTACAAATGACTGAGGGTCGTGTATCTTTCCTATATTTAATAAAATTATAAAAAGGCAATCTGTAACATATGACCAGCCCATTTTAACAAATAATGATCAATGTTTCTCTAATAAAAATCAATAGTACATTCCAAAAGACTCTAAGACATGAAATTTAACAGTATGTCTAACACAATGTAGTTGACTGCTCCTGTCCGCTGTTGCTTTACACTGTTCACATCAATCGAAGATGTATGAAAAGTGTTTCGCTCTTTCCAATCTGCTTTCTCCCAGAAGTACTTTGTCTTGATTTTTGTCTTGGTTTCCAGAGACTGCTTCCTCCTGTCCACATAGCCACTCAGAAACGGATAGTTGCTCTCTGGATGGAAATCCCCACACTCAAGGAACCTCACTGGGGAATTAAAAAAAAATAAACACAATTTTTAAACATTTAATTAATTAATTTTAATTAATTTTTTAAAAAAAATAAATAAATTTAAACAAAATGGCACACAGGAGAACTAGAATTGCTGAGCAGTTCATTTCTTTCGTGACATTTTTGTCCCGAAACTCCAACTGTTCTCAATTCTCAGACATTTACAAACTATTGTTAAAGAATTTTTATTTTAAAATATTTTTACAGTTTAAACATTGAACTTTGTTTTCATGTAGATTTTACAGAGTTAGCTTTTTTTTTTTAGAACTGAAACTGGGGAGTTGGGGTTGTACTTTATCCATGTATGACTTTTATTGATGTATCATTTTTATACCATTTTATATTGTTATAAATGTTCATTTTGAGCAATCCAGCCTGAATTAACTGATCGGTTAGTTGCAAAAAACCTAGAGTATTCTGGAAAAAGTGATAATCCATGTGCTCTGTCAGTGGAGCTAAGTTCCAGTTTCATTATAGACTTGATAGACGTGTGTTGCACTTCATATAAGCTGTAAGATGCTAGCTAACGTCAACATTTTGTTTTCCATTCATGCTTATTTGTGGGTGCTTTGCTACTCCTCCTCGACACTGACTATACTCTACAGATGTCACAGTGAAATATCCCGGTTCCTCGGGTCAGTGCTTAGCAGGGAGAATGTGGGAGAATATAGCAACTTCAGTTGTAAAATTTATTTTGATAGAGAATAAATAAGGCCGATCTTGGGAAGGACAATTAGTCCCAGATGACAGTCAGCACAGTTAAAATGGATTTTTTAAAAAGATGTCTTGTTTGTATTGCCTAAATCAAATTAAGGGATGTGGGGCTATATTGCTTAAACAGTGGAGATTTGGTGGAGGAGCATCAGTGACATTTGCAAACTGTCCAACTACACTATGGAGTAATCAGTCCTAGTGTCAAGTGAGATCAGCTTTTACAGACTTTAACTGCTGTTATTCAGCACTTTGCTTTAGATTAAACAAAGAACAAATATAGCTTTTGAGTGTGAGTATGCATAAATAAATGTTAAAAGTGTGTTTTTCATTGTTAGTTTGCTGTATTCAAAAATGAAAAATATTAAATTAACAAATTTTTGCATTATTTAATTCACCATTTCAGAACATATTTGAACTGATTGGATTAGTAAGGTCTACCTTTACAAGTGATCGTTTTTTTTCTCTTAACGTGATGTTTAAATGAACTGTTTTCTTTTTTTTTTCTTTTTTTTTTTACCAGTGATACACTGCTCATAGAAATAATCCAAATTTTAAAAGAGAACAGCACATGTACTTGTACATGTCTGATTGAAAAATTATGTACCATTGTGGCAAGGTTATATGAAATAGAAGTAGTCCCTCATTTCCAATAATGGTATGTAATGGTTAAAAATGACATAAGTAAGCTGTGTAAGAAGAGAAGCTCCCAGACAAGTATTAGCCACAAGAATCATCATGTTTGCTAGTTTGTTGATGTGATAGCAACACCAAAACTGAGCCAGATCGGGCCAAAAGAGGAATCTTTCTTTTTTCACAATGTACTGCCTACATGAACATCTGTCTCATTACCAAGAGTGTGTAACAATATGCAGGCCTGACATTTGACCACTGTCCAATTTCAGAATTGTACAGTACACACATTTTTTGAGTAGATTCTATATGTTGTTTTTTGCCCTGACTGATGTGGGGTTGACAGTCTTAACAATGATCCAGCTGAGATGGTTCACATCACATCAGGATGCATGCTAGACACTTTTCCTGTTGTGGCACTCTGGGCATGTCCAACTGGAAGGAAACCCTGAGGCATACCAAAGCATAGTGCAAGGATAATAATCTACAATATATACAAGCTGCCTCTCGGGATCCTGGAAGAAGAGCTGGAGACATGGCATGATAGAAACATGTCTAGCAGAATATGCTGTAGCTAGATAGAACTGATAGAATTTAAAGTAAATGTTGTACTTAATTTCAGTCAGTTTAATTATAATTCAAAGGTACAGCTTCATGTAGAGCTGTTTTTATTCTGAATATGCACTATAGGTATTCTGTGGTCTTGGTTGTTGAAAACAGCTCTGATGGAGTGCTGTAGGATCTGAATGCACTTGCCACATGGCCACAATGTTTTTGATTCAAGTCTCATAGGAGGCCTTTGTTGTATGTCGCACCCTCCTTCACTCCATTTCCAGTTTGCCTCTTCACTATTGAATGTGAAACAAAACCCCTTAAAGATCTTCCAAAATAGTACCAATAAAACCATAATCTGACCCCTTCTTAATATTAATCTAATTATTTTGTAATCTAAAGGTGCCCATATACTTCATTAAAATATCACCTGCGACCAAAACTCCAAGGATTTCTTTTTAAGAAAGCTGGCCCAAAATGTGTACTTCTCTAACTGGCTTTCTAACCTGGCTGTTTAAAGCAATTAAAGGCAGTTCTGCCTTCTAATGCGTAACTTTACTTTTACTTTAATTGTCAACCTAACTTTTCTATGATTTAGAATATTAATCCCAGTTTACAGTGTCAAATGCTTGGAATATGTCCACCTACACTCCATCCCATTGACTTCCCTGCAACCTATACAGACTCTAGTACAATAACGTATCACTTTATGAACTGGAAAACCTTACTGTAAGCAAAACCATTCAGTAAATATGATTTTCTGAAGTGTATGCAAAACAACTTCTGACTGAATTGTCCATTTATAATCTCTGCTCGAATGACTTTTCATACCCCAGTGCCATCCTCCGCCTCTGGTCGATCACCATTTACCACAGCCTCTGCCGAAAAGCTCCGTTTGTGGAAATCAGTCCAAAGATGGACTAATTCTAACCTGGGTCTAGTTCAAAGTTTGAAGCTGTAAGTGCTACCATTTTAAAGTGTTTTGTCTTTTTACTAGGTTATCTCACTCAGCCAGTTACATAGCAGAACAATCTGGATGTCCTAAAGATATGGTAAGTAACTTTGAAAGCTATTTTTATGGGTTTATTAGGTTGTTTTTGTTTTGTTTTTTAAATCACATGCTTATGCAAGATCA
>OMLM01007581.1:75839-114820 GCA_900302695.1 Helostoma temminkii
TAAATACTGCACACACACACACACACACACACACACGTGCACACACACACACACACACACACACACACACACACACACACACACACACACACACACACACACACACACACACACACACAAAAGGTTCCACATTATATTCACACAGTGGAAGCCAAATTCAACTCAAGCCATAAAATATAAGCTTAGTGTCCTGGTTAGATACAACTATGATAAAAAAGGGTCCACATTATGTTACGTAAATTGGCGTGGGAAGCTTAGGAGGCACAGAGGAGTCAGTAAGATTTTTAGCATTTCAGAATTTAAAAAAAGCTAGAGGAGATAAAAGTTGTCCAGTGTTTGGCTAAAAGCAAGAGACACAGATTATATCAAAGTCACAACGAAGTGCAGTCTCCTCAACTGCAATAAGAACTTTTTTCAGTCATTTCTATTCTGCTCCAAGTGAAGGTGTATACAACAACCCCATTATGTGAAGTGAATTTTACTGTGAATGCTGCTGCTTCAAATTTCAAATTAGTTTGAAAGATCCAGCTAAGGCTTTATACATATGTTATGTCCTCAATAAAAAAGCCCACTACTTAATGTCCTTCAGCGTGATAAATGGTGTTGTATTTTGAATCTGAGTCTAGCAATTACTGACAAAGAATTAAGTCACATAAAGTGATGTCCTTTACAGGTTGAGACATTTACTGTCACTTCACAAGCAGGCTGCTGGGTGCAAAAGCCAGTGCATTATCCTCTGTCTCATCAAATTGCTCTTTTTCTGCACTTTTCTCTAAAAAACGAGAGACTATCAAGAGGCATGTAGCAAATAATCAACTTGCCCTTTTGACTGCATGAGAGGCATGTGGACAAGAAGATGGACAATTTATGTCTGCTGTTTTAAGATTTAAGTCAGATTATTACTATAGACACTAATTACATTGGCTGTATTAACATCTATCACATTTAGTTTTTTGTTTAGGTATCTGAGTGCAATACCTCAGCTCATGGAAATATATTGTAAATGTTATTAAAAACTACTTTTCAAAGTGTAACTGCAGGACCGTATTATAATATTGTCTCAAAAATCTGGTCAGAAGATACTTTATTCCACACATGGTGACAATAATATTAATCTATATTCAGTATGTGGCTTTGCATGTTAGTGCAGAAAGTCAATGAGTCTCCTGAAAACAAGGGATACTTGCTTTGATATATTGAACATATTAAGTAAATACAGAGCAAACAGCATTCAAGCATATGGGAGGCTTTCTAGTGCAGACACACACATGCACACTTACAAATCTGCATCACTAATGAAATGCAAAACAATGGACACACTCATCCCATGCACGTCGTGTAGGAGGGCTTTGATTCTTGGCAGTCAGTGTTGTGAACGTGTGAAAATACAAGAAGATGAGTCAACACTCAGATACTCCACAGCTAGAGTAAAACACAACAACATACATGGCAGTAAAATCAATACAACACACAATGAGAGATAACCACTGTGTTCACTTTGAAGTGCACAGGGGCGGGTGTCCTCATGTACAGTTCCTTTGATGCTGGCAACTTTGAAAAGCATGCATTTGCCTTCTAGGGGTATGACAGAACCAAATTACAGGAAGCTGCCCCCAGAAAATAAAATGAGGGGAAAGAAACTATTTGGGCTGTCACTTTGGCACATTACAGATAACTTCTCTGCATGTAAATGTGCTACAGGCCCATCCCCGTAGGAAGTAGCATACACCAACAGCAGACTCTACTGCTGTGATTGGCCGCTGGTGCTGGCCGTAGGAGGAAGCAGATATTTCAGGACGCACCAGATAAATCGGATTAACACATAATTGACATGTTTACCAGGGTATTTATAGCTGCCATTTGATTGGAAAGTGGGGAACAAGGCTAAATTCACGGTCCAATTACATTTGAGGACTGCTGGATACGCATGTGCCCACACTACCTTACAAATCTGATTTACATCGCTCTGTGCTTGAAATGAATTGAGAATGACCTTGATAAAGTGAAGCCAATTGAAATAGCTCTTACAGCTTTTGCAAAATAAATGAACGCTGTGTAAAAATAGTGATAAAATATAAATGATACAACCATTATATACAACCATCTCATAATATAAGTCACAAAGTGAAGAGATAAAAGAAAAGAATTTTATCAAACTATTAAATAGTTTGGTGTCAGGAAGCAACAAATCAAAACTTCATGGTCAAAAGCTAAAAAAAGAGTCGAATCTGTGAGGTTTCTTCCAGTATTCAGCCTTTTCTTAGACTGGCCTTAGAACAAATATTCTGTGTGCACTTCTACATGATATCTGTTCAGCGGCTCCAAACAGCTGCCTCTATCTGGCTCTTCGTGCCAACAGATGTCACAGTTTTGGTGACATCTTTGTAGTTAAGTTGTTGTTATTTGTGTGCTTTAATTTCTAGTGGTCATTTGTCAGTCAAACAGTCTGACATAGGTGGACCTTTTTTGACTTTCGAGGTTTGGCTTGCTGTGCTGTACATGTATGTTGTTGTTGTAATAGTTGCTTGCTACTGCTTTGCCAACCGCTTCTCTTACTTTTTCTAGACAGTTTAGAAGTGCACAGCAAGTTTTGCATGAATAAGAAATTTCATGGTGCAGTTTTTGACCACTTGCATCTCTGTAAAATAACTATTCATGCACTGGTATAGATTAAACATCTACACAACTAGCAAGTGACTATAACGCAGGTTATATTCACATTACAGGTGTTAATTGTTTTCTTCTAAATGTGAAACATGTGCTTACAAAAACAACAGCATCATTTAGACAGAGTCAAATGATGTCATTGCATTAAAAAAAAGCCTGATGACGTGTTTTTTCCAATTTGCAAGGATCACATGTGAACACAGCTCACATGTTCCTGCTTTCCCCTGTGATTATTTCAGCCAGCCAGTGCTGTGAGGTGTCAGCACTGATTGACAGAAGACTGACTTGACTTTTAAAAGAGCAAATTAAATCTGAGCTGACTGTCAGAGATCAGATATGAATCACATTGAGGACCACATATGGAAATATCCCAGACTCAGATTAGAGTCACGCAAAACAGGTGAGATTTCAGCATGTAATATGAATTTATGTATATACATATAAGACAATATATGACAGTATAAAATCAAAAATATTTCATACAGTGGCTTTAAAAAAGTTGGAAGGAAATGATGTTGAACCATATTTTAGAATGTGGGGTGCACAAGCATTTTATTGAGAAACGTTGAAAGTGAAGATACATTTTGTTCTAGCAGAGGTAGTAAGTGACTAAGTACATTTACTCAAGACTTTTACATTTATGTTATCAACCATGTCAAATTCAACATTGTTTAGTACTTGAAAAGAAAAATCATTGAGTAATGCTACTTGTGGTGGAGTGTTTTTCTAGGCAAATACTTGAGTTTGTGTACTGTATCCACCTCTGTTTACTTGACACAGCATAGCAAGCTCAAGTCAATCACTTTTATCTATTGTAAGGTACACAAAAATGCTGTGTTCCTATGCAAACTACACAAATTCTAGGTTACCTAATATCATATAATGTATAGTAAAATCGCTATTCATTTATATGAAAATCATTACAGGTCACCATTGCTATACAGTGTTTATATATAGGGTCACACTGTAAGATAGTAAAATCATAGAGTTTTAGAGCTCTTTCATCATGTTTAATCAAAGCTTTCCCTTTAATTACTAGGGCAGATTAAAAATAGCAAAGTGCCAGTGCATGTTCCCCTTTCAGCGCCCCCAGCAAGTCAGAGCTAAACCTGTGGTCAGCAAATGTGGTAGACTCATCTGCTACTACCCTTCCTCCTTTTGCTGAATATACTGCATCACATTTTATCCCTTTTTCCCATTCACTAAAAGTCATGACACACATCAGAAGCCAGTGTGTAAAGTGAGCCACCCTGCCTTTGAGAGCAGGCACTTCTCAGCAGGCACTGGTAAGAGTAACGCCTGTTGACATGGCCGCTGGTAGATGCATGTCTTAGGGAGGTGCATGAGGTCCACTAGGACTGCCTGCTATTTGATGTGCTAAAACAAAATGTCAACATGCTGGCTGAAGCTGTGTTCCTGTTCTTTACCGAGTTGTTATGCTGCTGTGCCCAAATACACACATATACAAATAAATTAGACCCATTTGAATAGATTGTATCCCTGAGACTCTAATATGGGTTTGTTATTGTTGAATCATGCTGAATTGTCTAAAAGTGTATTTGAATTAACATATGAAAATGAAAAGTAACATTAGAAAAGTCCATATGCTGTAATTGGGAACTGTCCCACCAAATAATTTGGCAGACGGCAACATGTCGCAATTCACCAAGTGTGCCGCCAACCCAAACAAGCAGATGAGTTCTGGAATATTATTGTATGTTATGACATAGTAAAAATATTGAAACAGCTTTGGAAATTTGAATCATTAGGAAGATTAGACCCTGATTCAACAAGCTAATGCATGAAGCAGCTGTGTAGCATTACATGCTCAAAAGATTAATGATACAAACCATCAGATTTGCACAACACCTGCAGGTTTACAAAGAATTACTTTGGAATTGCTTGGGAAAACCAAGAACACCTGCAGCTGCCATTTTAATTCTTATTATAATGTTGGTGAGTCAGTTTTTCATCTTGTGCAATCAGCATTCCCATCAACAACTTGTTTTGTGCTAACCACATATTAGCATGTGATATTTTTTATTATAATGATCAAATTCATAATGTGTAATGTGAACACAAACATATTCCTGTTTTACTTCCAACTATATGAAGCTTTGCTTTATTGATTTGGTTGTATAACGACAGTGTTACAAGGCTCAATAATACTTTTTGCTGATGAGCATATAGCCAGTAAAGAGTCTTTTCCTCATGAGTTTGTGGAAACCAAACCACAGCCAGAAAGAGAAGGAACATTGTTTCCACTTCTTTCAAAATATGGCCAAACGTGGTTACTGGATCTGTAAAGTAACTTTTTGCACGCGAGTTCACCATACTGACCTAAAGGTGACAATCACTACTGTTTTTATGGGTTGTTCTTTGGTTCCCAAGTGGCCAAAAATGTGTTGTTACTGGTTTTAACATGGTGAGCATGAGAATCTGCTTGTTTCCCAACAATCCCTGCACTTACAGCTTTTAATTAGCTGAACACCTGACCCAGATAATCAGCAGTAGGTAGGACAGGCATAGTTGGACACTGTGCCTTAAGGACCAATGTTGAGAACCACTGTCACTACTAAAGTTGTGGCCAAATACCCTGTGTCAGCCTGGAACAGCCTGCTTTTCCAACTGCAGAGATGATGTGTATGACTCATTATAAGATTTGTAAAATCATTATTTGCATTAAAGAAAGGAGCATGTATGTACAGTATTTATAGTACTATATTATATTTTTTATATTTCACTAAACTCTGCATGACAGACACTAGTGAAACAAACAAAACCAACATTTAAAAACGTATTAAATACATGATAATATATTTGTGCTTGTGGTCAATCACCTGTAAATTGCCCACCAACAAAACAATTTGTAGATTGCACATGCAATTAAGTATTCACCATTTTGGATCTTAGTAAATCAGCCCCTAAGTCTATCTTCTTGCTAATTTTAACTTTTGATTTTCTATTTTCTAATTTAAACCCCTGCCTGATTTGATCTGAAATGGTTACACAGATTAACACTTTTATAACCGACGGCCACTATAGGCCGACTGTTTTGTTTTTTTCATAGGTTCAGTCTCATTCCTTATACACCTTCTGACCACAAGACATTGCACAGCACACGTCAGTTTCTACATCATCCTTGGATCTCTACAGGACAGTTTCTGTCTTGAAAGCAAGTAGACAGCTGTCACCCAGACTGAATAAAATATTTTGCTCCAAGCAGACAGAGAATAAAGGAGTTTTTTTGGGTCACCATCCTAAAATATGTCTCCAGAGTGCTTGCAGTAGCATGGCTGCCTTGGTCTTTAAGAAATGCCACAAATGTTTCGAAGATTTCTAGCAGGGCTCATGGTGTGTCTTCATTCTTCATGATAGACCAATTAATCTAGTGTAAATCATGTTCATAGGGAACCTGTGTAAATGGTCTCAGATTTGAAAATATGAAATAGTCATCTTTTGACACATTGTTGAGCTACTGTAGTTCGTCATTTTTGGAAAAAGTCATTGTATTATCTGATGTGCAATGTAGGCAACAGTGACATGTTAACCAAGTGTTTCTTTATTTACAAAGTGATGAAATGTATTGCCACTTCCTGGCTTGTTTCTGATAAGGTAACAGAGCAGTCAAACAAAGCAATCACAGAGCAGTTGGAGACAGACTGATTTTACACAATATAAAATAGCTGTTAATTACAAAATGATGCAAGACAGCAGTACTTCTTTTTAGAGGAAATATACAGTATGTACAGTTAAAAAATCGAGGTAGAAAAAGCACACACTTTTCGGATGATAATATCTGGCAGATCCTACAGGTCACTAAGTTCAAATGGGCGTCTATGCAGGAAGGAATTGACCACATCCTGTTTCAAAGGTGAGACAGAAGCAGTCAACAACCAGTGATGTAAGAACATACATTATTAAAGTAAAACAGGTTGAACTATTAAAGTTCAACATGTATCAACCAGTAAAATCAGCAGCAAAATGTGGAATGTAATTGATCAAGGCAAAAATAACACAAGTGAAAGAGTCCACAGAATCACAGTTTCTGACGTACTTCATTCTGAATTTTAGTGTTTGGGTAAAGCATGAAAACTTCAGCCAAACTGTCTTTCACTATTTAAAATCAGATTAATGCCTACTTCATAATGACATAAGACATGTATGTTTCATGCAGACACTAAGCAATCTACTTTCATTTTCTTTTAATAGCAACAAACACAGAGCTTTCATGAATGGCAAATGTTTCTCGCATGTTGCATTTTAACAGCATTTTCCACCCACCACCATTCCCCTGGCATCACTTTAAACATTTGTGAAACATTTAAAGTGCTCTTGTTAAATTTACTGAGAGAACCAAATTGAAAGCTCGACTGGAGACATAAATACTTTTATAATAACACTTATTTAATCCTGGCACACAGCACAGTACACCTCCAAGTGTTCACCTCCTGTTTGAAATTAATCTGGGACGTGCTCAAATGCATGTTTGATGTGAAGATGTTTAGAAGACATTGTGCACAAATCATGTTATTTCTTAACAAACATCGATTTTGTTATTTTACAGAAGTCTGTTTGCTGTCTGTTGCTTTGAAGAGCCCTAGGATGATCGATTGTGTTTTTATATGCCATTTCCTTTGTCACTACGTTATCCCAACATAAATCCAGAGCCAGGACAGAAATGTGGCATATGCACAAAAGCGGTGTTGACTTGAATAGTCCACAGATCAAGTACGCTCTCTGATTTTCTTTCCCAAAATAGACTGACTGAATCACACACACACAATGAAGTAATCGAGCAGCCTCTCTGCCTTTGCAGAGGGGCCAGACAGTGATTCCCATTCTGTCAGTCCGTGCCTTATCTACAGGCGTGCTGTGTACACATCGCCCTTTAAGCACCGAGTGTATAAGTACAGGGCCACCATACTCCACATACACTTGAAAATATGACGCCGAAGTACCCTGCTTTACACCTTGAGAGCCTCATGCACTCCCACAGCAGACAGTCGACGGTTGATGTTGCGATAACGACAGCGAAGAAGGTCACGATAAGTGGAGCGCAGGTCTCGGTTGAAGAAAGCGTAGATGAAGGGGTTCATTAGAGAGTTGGCGTAGCCTAACCAGAGCAGCGTGCGCTCCAGCCAAATGGGCACACAACTACACTCCACTCCACAGATAAAGGGCCTAGCAGTGGAAAGAATGAAGAATGGCAGCCAACACACAGCAAACACACCCACAATCACTCCCAGTGTTGTAGCTGCTTTCTGCTCCCGCTTAAAGATGGAGATGTTTTTGCGCTCACGGTTCAGAAGGCGGGACAAGGCGGTACACTCCTCTGCCACGCCAGGCGGCTTCAGGCCTTGCATGCGCAGCGCCTCATTAGCCACTGTTTCAAGGCGCTCACGCCGTGAAAGGTCCGTAAAGCGGTGCTTGGCACCACTTTTGCGAGCTGCCCTGAAGATCTTGTAGTACATGACCAGCATGACCAGCATAGGGATGTAAAAGGCTACGGCTGTGGAATAGATGGTGTAGCCAAAGTCTTGGCTAATGAGGCACACACCGGCTGTGTGGACATTTTTGGCCCAGCCACAAAATGGTGGCAGGGTGATTGATGCTGACACCAGCCACACACCCAGGATCATCTTCGCCATCAGCTGACCATTCTGCCGGGCTGGATAGGTCAGAGGCCGTGTGATTCCCAGATACCTGCACGGAAACCAGACAAAAAAAGCACAAGTGTCGGCTTTTAACATAGAATTAAAGCATGTGAAGCTTCACAGTTGTTCAATTCAGGCTTAAGTCAACAGTTCATATGAACACTAAAAGAGGTTTTTGCTTCCGTAATCATTCCTCTTGTTCATACTGGCCATGAATTGATCCCCCTCCTAAAACCCATACACTGGAAGTGACAAAATCCACACAATGTGTAATGTGTTAAATGTATTCAAATGTCTATGTGAAGTTAATATGAGGGTTTAGGAGTCTGAATAATCAGATCAAGTCTTTTTAGCATAAAACGTCCTCTTTCCCTTTCCCTTGAAAGTGCCTCCCTCAGCAGAAAAGAAGTAATAAAAAAGGGTATTTTATAATAAAAACTCTCAAACTTTGGAAGATATCCATTTAATGTGACTAAATTAGAAGGATGAAGACTTAAACTGTCTCTAAATAAACTTTGTAATGCATTTTGCACAGGGATATCTTAAAGGCCTGCATTAACAGGAGAAGCAAAAATTGTGTGTTCATATGTGCATGTGACTGTTGTTTTAAGACAGATGTGTGACAGTGTGTGAACCTTTAAAACCATTTAATGCCTTGTTCACTGCAGTACCTTTATTATTTCAAACATTTAAGTATAATTCAAACACTCTGGTGAAGCACAATAATGTGCTGCCTGTTTGGTTTAGATGAAACTGAAGTGTAGTAGCATCAGATAGATGACCACTCATTTCAAAAAGAAACATTACAATGAGAGGTTATGAGCTCTTAAAGCCCTTTTCTTTGACTGGCTGGTGGAGCAGGAGCTATCAATCAAAAAGGCAGTGCGGTGGTTTGAAATAGCAGCTGGAGGTGTCAGAGAATTTAAGATCAAGTGAGGTGTGAAAGGCTTGAATTTGTACAAAACTGGGAAAACAGATAATATCACTAAACGATAGATCTGCGTGTACATCTCAGCATGTTTTGGCTGCCTGCCCACAGTCTTCATCAGCATCACATGCGTCATTGATGAAAGCTTTATGTTCGAGACTCAAGGCTGTTTTTCTGGTTTCCACGCTATTGTTAATCACAAGATAAAAAGCTTCAGGGAGCATTGGCCAATTCGCTTTATTGTCCACCAGTGATGCTATGCAGTGTGGAAATCAAATTCTGCTCAGTATGGGTGGGATTCTTCACATTATCAAGGGCTCCTTACATTTTTCTACACCACGGTTTTGTAGTTGTCACAAATGCCATGGGGCTGTGTCAAATCTGCCCTTGAGTAATGTGGAGCATGCTGATGTGATAGAGGGCACCCAGTGTGGATACATGAAAGGGGCCCACTACTCGCTGACATAAGGGGGAAAAAGGCCCAGTAGAGAGCAAGCCCAGGTGGCTGCACCCAGTTCACAGAATCATTTTGGTTTGCAGTATGTAACCATTTCAGATTAAACACGGATGATAATTTTAAAAATCTGCTGTCAAACATTACATTTCAAACTTGAAATATATATATTATAATATATTATAATACATTAGATATATGTACATTGTACATTATATGTATGTATAAATACAACAAATTACTATTTTTTAGTGTACTAACTTACATTTAAAGATAAGATACTTTAGCCTGGCATCTCTGCAGCACACCGTAGCTTGTTAATAACAAGTGGTATTGATTTAGATCAGAATCACTTAGAACAGGGCTTCAACTGCACTGCAGCTGAAAACACATGATTATGCTCCCACTAAAATCTACAGACACACATGCGCACACACGCAAGCGGCAAAGATCTGATGTTCTATGATAATTTGTCAGTGTTGCCATGACAACAAGTGAAACATCTATCACTTATCTGAGACAGGTGTCATTATTTTGTCGCCCATGGCATCTCAGGTGGACAGGTAGCGGCACAGAAGAACATGAGACACACGAATGGAAGGGATGCTGCATGTGCATGCCTCATTTTAGTCAAAAGGAAACTCACAATTGAGTTTTGCTTTTCTGTACAGGTTTTGGACTTCGATTTTCCTCTTAAACGCAATCACCACACACTATCATCATGTCCATCTTAAAGTTAAGCAAAGTTGAGCTCAGTAAATGTGACATTGCCACCATATCTTTTTCAATCCTCAGTCCCTCCAACCACTTCTCTGACTATCTTACAGAACTCACTTAAAATGTAATTAAGCTTTACAGGTGGGACTGAGCACATACAGACAAGCGATGTCAAAGAGATACAAGACAGGCCCTGAGATGAGTACATGCTGCGTGAGTTCTTCGCTATACATAATGAATATCTAGTAATGCAACACTCCTCTCTGAATGCGTTCTTCAGTAATGAGGAAGGTGGTTGTGGTATTTATTTGGGGAATATTTGTGTGTCTGTGGGGGGTGGAGAGCGGTTCTCCACAACCTATGACTCATCTCCAGCCCTTTAGAGAGCAGAGCTGTTTTCAGATGCACACTCATTGGTTACAAAATCCTTTCGCCATCCTTTTAGAGACAAACAACTGCCAGGTTGGATTAGAGTGCACGCATTTTAACACTTCACTACGTAGCTTTAGCAAGATGAGCTGATGTGGACATCTCTGGGATCTCTAGTTGGTTTTATCTTGTCTGCCTTGATACAAAGAGATTATACTTTACTGACCCAAGAGAGAGAATAACAGGACACACTTTAAAAAGGAAAGATGTGTAATTAGGAGCACAACAAAATGAGGTTTACTGTACATGGAGTCATGACTCATTTAGTTTTCTCTGTTTTGGTTTACACTAAGGGAAATATAAAGGGAAAGTTTTTGTAGTTACATGTTCTACTATGTAGCTGGTTGCTACTTTCTCTGTCTAGTGTTCTGTGTGTAACAAATTTACTTTAATCGAGCTGTGAGAGTATTGTAATATGAGTCACTGGTTAAAAATATTATTATAGCAGCTTCAAGGAATCCCTTTACAGTTTGATATGCGAAGGATCCACCTAATTAGAGTCAAATATATAAACAATTGTCTGAGCATTGTCGTCAATGCGATGCACATGTACCTCAGAGGATGAAAATGTTCCAAAATGAGAGCTTGAGGAGACCAATATTAAACACTGCTTTTGTGGCTAAAACTGCACAAATCACTTGTGTAACGACTGGAAAATGTTCTTTATCCCAAGAAGGAAACCGTTTAGATCAGAGTGCAGAAGCCCCAGCTGTAAGTACCAAAAATACAAACCAAACTCCAGTTTTAAAGCTAGACAACACACTTACTGAGTAACCTATTCTGTTTAACACTGTTAAATGGGGTTCTGTGTTTGATATAGTGTTAGAGTTTTAATTTGTGAATCTGTGACAGCTGAGAGGAGCTGATCGCTGAAAATGTATCACGTTATTCTGCTTAAAATGTTCCAGCTAACTGGTTTACAGAGCATTTCATAATCATGAAAATGATCAGTGAATACTAGAGTGGCCTTTTTACAGCGTGGTCACTTGAGTTTTTGTCAGACATCTGAAATACAGTACACGCAGTGTCTCTATACACATTTTGTGGAAAGAGCAGGATTTTATGCATTTTATTATGTTAATAATACAAATATAAAAACCAGAATGACCACACAACTGCCCTTAACTTGTATACGGGAGCCAGTATAACCATGTCACTTTATGTTAACGTTATTTGTGTGAAAAGGCTTTTAGGTTTAACATGATTGATATCAACTATTGAGGTTTTTGGACATACAAAAGTAATTTCTCTATTATTTCTTTTCACTGGAATTACTTGGTATCAGAAATGTCTATCGCATTATGTACAATGCAAGGACTTGTGTTTACCTCCAAACAGCAATTTTACAGGTTTCCACAAAACATACTTTATTTCAAAACAGTGGAAATATATGCTATTATGACAGTGGGGAACCATATGTTTGCTGCATCACTCCCAATGTGTATGTAAATAAATACATTTGTTGTATAATATATAAAATGTATATCATAAATCCATGTGGCAAATGAGAGGTAGCAATCAAGTTAAAAACCACTAGCAACAGATTATAACTTCCCATAAAACAGCATGTGTTGCAGTGACACACACAGGGGGATTGTGAGGGGTTTTTCATACCTCTGAAGGATTGAGGACATATCCACAGCCACAGCAGCCATCAGAGATTACACAGCTACAGTCAAACAATGTGCCTAAGCTAATGGAGAATTCCATTACTTCCACTGGGCTACCAGCTAGGGCACAGAAAAGGGAAACACTGTAACGAGCTCCGGTCAGTCATCTCTAGGTGCACTTCTTAAATCTGTAATGTGTAAGTAGGGATACGCAGTGAAATATTTAACATGCTGCACTAGGTTTGCATGGCAGAATTGTCCAGGTAGTCCTTAAAAGAAAGTGACAGGACAGCAAGACTGTCTGTTAAAGTGGTATTCTACCCACAGAAACTTTTCATTGGTGCTTTCTCATTCAACTCACTAGTGAAGTTGCATTCCTATGCCGTTGTATCTGAGGGCAAGCCAAAATTACCCTGTGAAAAGTGTTGCCCATGGAGCAGGTAGAGAGGATGTCTTATTTTCCCTCAGTTTATCTGTGTTTGAAGTGGGCAAAGAGATGAAGAAGTAGCCTTGAATCAAACCATTTTGTTGAAAAACTGACTTTTCTGAAGCAACAAGTGCAGCCTGGCTGACTTTTATCCGGGAGTCAGCGCTGTGTATTTTCTGTTTTCATGCTTGGTTTCTTACATAAGCTGAATGATTGCTGAATATGGAAAATATGTAAACATCAAATTCCTTGTGCAAACTATGGTGGTGCAAAATATTTAAAATCAAACACAGCAAAACGAGAAAAGCTACGTTTCTGTCCTTTTTAGTGTGCAGTGTTTTGTGCTTTATAGGTTTTACCAGCTGGGCTAACCCTTAAGTCATGTAAGGGTTCTCCTTTCTTTTCATGGTAAAAACCATGAAAACAAAAATGGAAGTGTGTTGATGTCAACAAAAGTATCATCATAGAGTATTTATTCTGAGCTGACCTAGACTGTAGAGCAACAACTCTCTAGTAAGAGTTCTGGGATTTCTCCAACATCAGACAACTCAGTCCTCAAGGAACGCTCTAGCTCTCCTATTCTATTTGAGGCGCCTCCGTAAGACAGAAATTGAGCTGCTTCACTAGCAGAGCACACCGCACAACATGAGCAGAGCTGCAATTCCCTCCTCAACAAGGATACAAAAGAAGTAACCTCATCTCCTTCCCATCAATTTACGCGGAGCTCAGCCTTACTCTTTTAAGTTCTTTTTAGTTCAAATGAACTCGCACCTGTTTGGGTCAGGTTCTGTTTGTTCGCTTATGCTCAGAATAAGGTTGAAATAAGCAAGTAAAATAGCAGCTGTAGTTCTTTTTTTTTATCTCATTTAGACTCTTACTTAAGCCAGACTGAGTCATCCCTGGACAGACGTACTTCTTCCTTCAGATTGTCTGAAGGACTTCTAGCTTAGGTCAGACTAATGTCAAATAGTCTGTGAATAACTCCTGGCACTTATTTTAGCCTAACATTCTTAGGAATTGGCACCTGAGGCAAAAGATACATTTACCGGAATTCAAGGTTCTACACTGTAACTGTGCACATTATACATGTGGTGGCAAATATCTAAATATTTTTATGTTGAGAACTACTGTTGTGTGAGTCACATAACTATAACGTCACTTAATTACAGACACATATCTTCCCACTTATTATCAAATTTTATTCCCACTACAGCCAGCCATGCTATTTACGCAAGCTAGTTAGATTTTAAGTACTTTTTTATTACTTTAGTACCAGGGCAATAGGGAGCCATAACCCTGTATGAGCTGCTACATGCTAGGTTGATACATATACTTCATTCATCACTCATTCAGGCTGAAATACCTCAACAAATCTTGGTTTCATTGTCACGGTATTGTGAGTACATGTCCTCAGGAACTGTAACCTTGATTGTAACAGACATTACAGCCAAACTTGTTTGAACTGTTCTGCTCTCCTGGGTCCTGAATTATGAACATTTTGGGACATTGGTGGTTCATGCTCTTGAACATATTGGTCAAAAATTCTATTTGGCTGTAGAAACAGCTTGTTAATGATAAAACATTACACAATCATATTGTCTACACTGGATGAAAGAGATACCCTGTGTGATCATGCTGCTGCTGCTGCTACTACCTTTAAACCACTGTTTCCCACAGTGCCATGTGATTGACACACTTTATTTATTATTGCAGACAGTTGGCATATGGGCATCCTTAGTTGAGTTCAGAGCTCATAATCATGACAGCGGATTTTTTTATGGATTTCTTTTTATGTTATGTCACAGTTTCATCCTTCATAAATCAGATCTGTGTGAGTTTAAGCTTAACATTGTTCTGCTTCCCATTCTCATTTTCATGGAAAGTGTTTCTAAGAGACTCTCTATCCAGGAGAAATAGATAAATTAATCTAATTCGCTTGCATATAAATATATTAAAAAACAATCAAATATTATTTTTGTGTACAGCCTGGCAGAAACTTGTTAGACCTGCACATTCATAATCAGAAACACAGCACAAAAGGCAGAAGCAACAGTTTAGTACAAAGTGTGAAACAGCTGTGCAATTCTACCTGATGTGAATTAGCATAATCACACAATTAAATGACAATGGAATGTGTAATGTCTATATAAGATATCAAAACAAAAGACCACAGATGGCACCCCACACTGTACCTGAAAAACGATCATGCATTCAAAAGGTACGCTATTTACAAAACCATTGTGTGTTCTTGAAAGACACACCTCACGCCACACGGCACTTCCACGCCTCTGACTTGAAGCCCTGGCTCCTTTATGAATGTCTGTTTTACTTCCTTATAATTGTTGTAAAGCGGTAGTGTTGGTATTTTATGGCCTTCTCAGCACAGCACACCACCTGTCCCTATCAGTGGTTTACTGGCTCTCACAGCAATAGAGATGATGAGAAGTTATTAGTGTCACTATGATAAACCGATCCCCCCACCCCCCCGACCAACAGCCAGCATGTTCATTCCTGTCAGAACCGGGTGCCCTTGGACAACAAATACCCTATAGGCTCTACACGCTAGAGCTGAATCGAAAGGAACAATGTGACAACTGAGATGACACATAAATTTAGCCATTAGACATTGTACAATATCGTACATTACAGTCGCAGACGACATTTATTACATTTTATTCTTCCAGCTTTGCTGAACAGATCAAATACAGCATGAGATAAATGTGTGACTGGTTGAGGAAGTTGCTTTAATCAAACTTAGAAGAATCAACCAACTACTGTGTGTTTTGTATCATGTTTGCATAATGTTTCTGAATAAAATAAGGCATATGGTATAAATTGTTGATTCAGGTTAAAGCAACTTTGGTTAAATGAGTAATGTAAAATTCTCCACTCTACACTACCTGTTGTTTTTTTCTTTATCCATCTGCCACTTACAAATTAAATTTTTAATCCAAACTGTAAAATATTTTCCTTTAGTTTCTCTGAAATCAGGTTTATATATATGCAAAATATGACCACTCCTCATCACTTTATCACTATTGAAGTTTTACTTGATCTCTCTGTCCTAGAAACTATATTAGTTTGTTTCTTCTTGCACTGAATTGTGATGGCCAGTGAGGTAGTTGTCCAGATTATGTTCAAAAGCAACATTTTTTAAAAGCTAGATTTATCTAACTCACAAAGAGTCACCTAAGGATCAGGTAGTAGTATTCAAAGTACAGGACCTTTATTCTAGTAACTGCAGTGTGTATCCTGGTTACCTCCAAACAGCAATTTTGAAGGGAGGGTTAGGGAAGAGGTCATTTGAAAAAAAAAAAAAAAACATATACATCATTCTTCAAAAAATAGTGTTATTCAGAAAAATTTAAATATTGTTAATCGACAACGTGGTTCTTGAACATAATCTGAACAATCAGTTCAGCAAATCAGCACACAATACTGAGGTCATGTAACACACAGTGCAGTCTGAATTTATTTTCCAATTTATCTTCAGTTAAAGTATATTTCTAAAATTGAGACAAAACCAAAGAACCTGTGATGTTTTTATATTCATAATGTAAAAAGAAAATAAGTCTGAGATGTTTTTACATAGCAAGTCACTGTGGTGAGAGAATAGTAACCTCAATGTCAATAAACTGTAAGTTTTCTTCTAGAGCTAATTAATGCTGAAATATCTATAACTATGCAAACACCAAGTAACACTAAATATTACATCTCATATACCGTAATGTAGTTACATGTTTGCAGTTCAGTGCAGTACCAACTTCACTGTCACACTTATAGTTTTTCTGTAGCTTAGGTCACTGTCACTATATTAGTTTGACTGATATTCCCTGAATTGCAAAATAAAAAGCAAAGAGGGTTCCTGCCTAAATTATTCACTCAGAAGTCTTTCAGGCGTTATCTAATGCTTCAGCTGGCACTGTAAATGACCACTGTAACTAATTCCAGATCACCATTAGATATTTATTGTCCTTTCATAAATTTGCAGCAGATCAGAACAGAATGTCTTGATGTTTCTTGTAGTTAATATTCTGGAGCTGAAGCAAACTGATCACCTCAATTTCCAATTCATAAGAAAAATACGATGTTAGCATAAAATTTCCATATGCATAACAACAAAGGGGCTTTGTTCTTTGACCATCACTGTTAGGAGGCTCATCGGTTAATGAACATTTGATGATGTTGTGGTGGTGTAGCATGGTGTGCTCTGGTTCATGAAACTAGGCCAGAATTTTTCAGCAGGGAGGAGATAAGGCAGTTTTATGTTTTATCAGTCTACATTGTCACACAAATTGCTTTTACTTTCTGAATGGCTTTTCTGTTTATTATACATTTAGCCATTTTCTCGCTGTCAATTTTTTAATGCACTTCCATTACAGTGGCAGCCATGGTGACTAGATTCATGTTGCTGCTACAAAGCCTCTTTAGACCTTTCTCTAATTCAAGAGAATTCAGTGTGTACACATGTACATGCTGCTGCATCAGAAGGATACTTTTAGATAGAATTTTTCATTTTTGTACAATATGGTACGTCGAGTGCTACTGCTGATCACCAACTGTGGGCAGCAGTCCACTAAAAGCTCCAAATCTGCAAAGTTTTTGGTCCTGGCACGATCTTTCTAATATTAATGAGTGTGCTAACTCTCTCTTCATTATTATGCAATGACTAATGTCTATTAGTGGAAGGTGAATAAGTATGTACCAGAGAGTCCATCTTCCTCTCTTTTCCTGTCATGATGATGTGAGAGAGTGAGTGTGAAGAGCCCCTCCATCTTTGTCACATTCCCCTCGGTTCTGTCGCTGAGTGCACTTGCTCTCTCAAAGGACACCTCGAAAACTAAATAAGCTCAGAGGGAGTCTCAGATGTGGGGGAGGAATCAAATTCTCCAGTTCTTCCCTTTTTACTTCTGACCTTTCAGAAAAATGTTTAACAAGTTTAGTTACCAAGGATACCACACGCACTAACTTACTTTCTTTGAATTTGGCATCTAACCAGTAGTTAGTGTATCTGAAGTAACCGCACAGCCCATTATATGTTATCACGTCGTGACTCAGCAAATGGAAAAAGACAGTTGCAGAAAGTTGCATCCAACCTGCTCAGTAGATACCACTATGTAAGATAAAGGCAGGGGTGAGGACAGGGTTTTTTTCTTCCTATTCTGTTGCTGACCTTTTATTTCTGGGACATGAAAATATCAGAGACGTTCTATTCAAATAAGCAAGAGAATGCTACTGGTATCATTAGTCTGTGTCATATTTAACATGTGCTCTTAATTTCTTGCATTTTCTGAACAGAATACAAAAATATAGGACTACATGATGTAGATCTGACACATTACAAATCAAGACAATTTGTCTTTTAGTTCTTTTTTACATTGTTTCTTATATACCAAATATTATATTTATCTAACATATTATATTTATAGGAAAACAACAAGTATCTATTTAACTATCACTTAAACAAACCAAAATCTTCAAATCAAAACTGTACAGTAAAAATCCCCCCTCAATTAAACCTATTCCAGCTGTGCAAATGTTTTTGTGTCATTATTCCTGATGACAATGTATTTTTTTAATACACTACATCAAAGATCCAAAAATAAAATTTAAAAATTATGATAATACATCACCAACTTGCAAAACATATATCAAATATAAAAATCTAAGCTTTTCAACAACATTAAACTACCAGGAGAGATGAAGATAGTGATCATGACTAATTTACAATATAGCAAAAACATTTATCAGGCTCAATAACACATTTTTCTACACTCATATCTTTTTAATGCACTTTTATATCTTATGTAAAAGGCTTGAATGGCCTGTTGTTGAAGGGTACTGTAAAAGAAAAGATGCCAAGGCCTTGCCCCAGGCCTTTTCCTGCAGATTTACCTATAGAGAGCCAGAGTTGACTCATCCATGTGTATAAATAGTAGCTCCTATGTAACTTAGTTTTATGTGAATTTTGTCCATTTCTTGGCATAATGTAGATTCTTGCATTTTTGTTCACATTGAGTGCTCTCCACTGTTCACTCAGCAGAACAGTATAACACCGGAGGTCTAGGGGTATCACAATTCAATTCAGATTTATTTATATAGCCCAAATCACAACAGAAATATTCAGCCAGTCTGAAGAGTAGATTAAATTAAATTGAAAGTAATTTCATTTTGCACCAGATGACATACCTCATAACATCAGTTATGGAGGTGGAATCTATGTTCCTGCCTGAGCACTGTGCCCTAACCAGATAAAACCACAATATGGCTGATGACACAAATATTCATCACAAGAGCAATTATTGCTGCTGTTAGCCTAGAAGCAGTTAGCAGAAGAAGAGAATTCTTCTGATAACGCTTCTAATTCTTATTTGCTATCTCTCTGACAAAGGATATTTAAATGTGCATTTATTGCATTTGCACATTTTCAAGCTTAATATTATTGCAGTCTTATTCAAATGATAGACAACATAGACCATTGACCTTCATACTGTACATAAGGAAACAGAGCTGTTACAATATGCTAATTATATTTATAATATTGAGCTAATGAATTTAATGTGCATAACTCTTAAATTCCCACTTGACTTACCGTTGTCACTATAAATCACAAAATAATTATCTTGAGTGAATACACTGTGTTTTACGGAGATTAAAAGTCTTTAAAATCATCCATCTGTGCCTGACAGCTCCACGTGCACATGCACTACTACTACTTAACTTGATGTAAACTCAAATGAGAAATGTAACATTGTTACTTAAAGTGCAGGTGAGGTAAGCCTGTAGGAGAACAAAACATTTCTGTTATAAAAAGAGATTAAACTGATAGTGAAGGATTGCAGCTACCATGAATGGTGTTCTTGGTCTGCAACTGTTTCTGTAGTATGTAACATCCACTATGTCAGTAGAACATTTCCCAGTGCATCACACTGCCACCACCTGGTGCCAGCTCTTTTCCAGGTAAACAACACGCATCTACAAGGCTGTCTACACATTACATAAAACAAAATATGATTAATTACACTGGAACAGGCTACATCTGATGTTAGTTAAGCTGATTTTTTCTCTATGCCCACTGTATCACAAATGCACACAGACAAGAAGATGGACAAGACAAGACATTTCATGAAGTGCAGGGCTGCATACGGTGCAATGGTCTAGTTAGTAGTCACTTCTGGGTTTCAGTTTCTTGCTCAAGGGAAGTCTGGCAGTAACGGTGTGCCATAACTCAATTTGCTAGTTCACAGCTGGAATACAAACTTCTTGCTGTTTTCTACTACTCTACTTGACCTGAGTAAGACAAACCATCAGCTATGAAGTCAAAATACACATTTACATTTTTAAAATATGTTAGCTTTAGATGCATGACAGTATATTTAAACAGTGATGTTTATAGTTTGTGCTGGCCCCCTACACATAAACGCACAAGACTGGCAACTAGTTTTAAAAAAAGTTAACTTCTCAATAATATAAGATCATTCATTTTGCCTGATTTAATGGACCGTATAAATATTAATTTCATGTGCACAGATGAGCTGAATGCCAGAACTTAAGTTGAAAAGTTATTCTGCAGCTGCAGCAATATGCTAAATGTTGAAAACATATCATCTGCAAACCACAGCATGATGGGTGTGCATGTGTATGAGTGCATGTGTGTGTTTGTGGTCTCTCAGCTCCATCAACATGAAACCCATCTCACTACTTGGGAAATGCTTGTTGGCTCTTTGTTCAATCTTGATGAATAATGGACCCCAACTTTGTTACGCCAAACACAAAGAATGATTTATGCCACACTAAAGTCGCTTAGTACTTTGTCCTTTTCTGCTTCCTGTCCCAGGAGATTGCTAGGTAAATCATGTGACAAGCTGAAAATAGCAAAATACCCAGACTCAGATCTCTATCTGTAGAGTAGTTGCCAATGTATCACGCTCCTTGTCAAATTACAGAGTAAACTGCAACATACCAATGCTGCTTGTGACATGTGGAAGTTGGATATCTACATCCTTTCAGAATTCACAGGTTTCCAGCTGTTTTCATCATGCTTATGTCCATAAAACTTTTCCAAAACATCACTAACTGTGTACAACTTCAGATCAATGATATGAAACAAACATTTAACTGGAGTCTGATTTTTGACCAACCAGAGGGACTTTTAAAGCATCAGCAGAACAACCCGAAACATCTTTCATCATAAACTAATTTTCTGTTTTTACTGGAAATTTTCATTTTAGACTTTAATGTCAATACCAGTGGTGCTGTTGAAATATAATGCAGAGCTCATCTCTGACGGATTTGTTATGTAAGTAAATGATATTTATGTGGTTCCAAATAAATCAACAAAATAAATCAAATCACAGATTATGAGATCTGTCAGTGAAGCATAAATTTATATGATTTTTTTATGTTTAATTTTTATTTATTTATTTATTTTCTTCTTTTTTTTTGGTGGTTCTCACCCATAAATTATATGTTCCCTATCAGGGCAAGGACCAGCCTCTCAGTGTAAGGCTTTGTTATTGGCTTAGTTCTCCCTCTTGACTCTCAGGCTCATTTTAGTGGCCCTTCTGCTGAAGTGTTCTTCCAAATCTCTCAATTGAGCTACAAGGGGCACTAATTAAATCAAGATCATGAGCACAGCATGCACATGTCTGCCAAATATCATTGTTAGCATGCTGACATTGTTAGCATTTAGTTCAAACTGCAGTATTAAGTACAATCTTACACAGTTGCTAGAGTGGCAGTATACTCTGTTTTCTCTCTTAGTTCTTTTTGTTTATAATGTCAGTTTAAATTTATAATTAAATTATAATTTTATATACTGTCAGAGAGAACAATGAGCTCTAAAGAGGAAGGCAGAGAAAGGCAAAAAAGGATGCAGAACATAGTACAGTAAGGTACTTCACTATTATTGTTACCAGTTATCTGCATGCTTGTAGGACTGAGCATCAATGGCTAATATCAAATATTTCCCCATACCTGGGGAAATATTTGATCATGACAAGGAATAATTAATGCTATTTGACAACTCAAGGCAGTGACAATGTGTGCAAGTTACCTTTTGCATAAATACTGGCCATCTTCTCTGTGCAATTCTTTTTCCACGTTGGCACTATATTTTGATTTATCTTGAATAATGTACTTGAGCTTTTATTAACCACCTATGTTTGCGTTACACACATTCTATGATGTAGCACCAAGTCAGGATATAACAACAACAAGAAATTACATCCCTGGTATTAAACTCCTGGATGCATAAACATGATGTATGTACATATTTTTATCTTCTTTTTTTTTCAATTTTACATTTCATTTCAGGTGTAAACAGACGTAGACAGACCACAAGCTTCTTAGGAGCTGCCACAGATATGCTAATAAGTCAGAACTAAATATATATGTTTTCTTCTAAACCAGTGAGAAGCCTGCACAGAATATTTACTTACACCATGACAGATAAACTGTTTTTGCAAATTACCTAAAACAGCAGTGGCCAACTTGCTAAAGGATTTATCTCTGCATTTAGATTTAAACATTCTCTGAAATATTTTTATTGACTGAAGTTTTGCTCTAGAAGTGCTTGTTTACATGTTATTGGCAGAGGCATTAAATATTATTTCCTCTGTAAAGACGCACGTGTTTTGTCTTTTCAGTATCAAATAGCTGTACTGGCTTTTAACATTTAATGTGTTCTTTGTAGTTTCTAAAACCTCTTACGCACCGTGGAAACTGGTTGTGATCACAGAATTCAGGGATTCAGTGAAACATCCTGTTTAATACCAAAACACTTTCTGTCCCAATTTAGCAAGCACGAACTGCCTTTGGTCTGATTACAGTGGCCTAGCAGGAGATGTCCCATTCTCCACATTTCGATGAGGTGGCTGACATGTGGGAAGTGAATAGTGAGAGCTCAGTTTAGGTGTCACATTGCATTAACTGAGGATGCGTCAGTGAGGTTAAGCTATCTGTGTTACTGCTGTTGCAAGTGGATGTTCACCAGCTGCACTAAGCAAGCGCTGGGACAAACTTACAGTATCAGCTGACCTCACAAAAATACTATCAGATGTGGAGCGCATGTGGATGTGGGATCTGTGTGTGGACTTGGTTCATCTGTGACACACCAGTTGGCAGAAAGGATGCGAAGGCTGTTGATAATCCTGCTTTCTTCTAAAGGCCCTAGCTAACATGATGTCCTTCCTCAAATCCCCTGCAGGAGCTTATAGGTACGATCACACCTACACTGTATTTTCCTTTTGTATCATGTTTGTATCATGGTTGAAAGTTTAGTTTACTGCAGTTCTGTGATGTTTATTCTTGACCTACATCTTTCACGTGTTTACTGATAGTTAAGCCAGGCTATATTTGATTTAACACATGTCTGTCTCTTACTATACTGAGCTCATTCTTCCCGTTTGCTCCTTTAGCTTTTCTTGTCTGAGGAAATACAGAAAAGAACTGCCCTCTCTTTCTACTGTTGTGAATAAATCATTCATATTTGATTTTTGAATTATTAAACATACAACATATGTCTCTCTATGAAGGTAAAAGTAGTCAAAAGCGATGCTAACTCTTTAAAGGAGAAGGGACCAAAGTGGTTAAGCCTTTAATTAAACTACATGCAGGGATATCTTGTGAAAGAACAGACCTATGTTAGTTAAGACTGAAGGCCTGTGGTATATGAATTCTCTTTTATTCATTTCACACACACTAACACTCAGACTGAATTACTCTGCTGTGACTGGGTCACTGCTGTGGTATGTCATGTTCAGCTGGCAGTGCTGAATGTCCACTTTGAAGAGGCTGCAGGTGATGAATGAGTACTCATCCATAAGCATATGGCATTCACGGCCATAAATCAGTATTTGCACATACGTAGTATAAAATCTGTGCTACTGAAGTTATTTTGACATGAGGCTAGAACAGTTACAAAACAAAAGTTATAACATATTTTACAGAACAAAAAGGCAGTATAACATTTGAAATGTATGTTATGTTATTAATTATGTTTTTAGGTTATGTCAGATGTTTGAAAAGTTTGGATGCAAAAGTGATATAGTGAATTACGCCATTGTGGGAAATGTTGCAAATTACTGAGCAGGAATGTGTAATTTCCCCCAACATAATGGAGTAGTAGTGATCTAATTTGGTGGTTTGAATTAAAACATCTTCACAAAATCGCAGATTTGATCCATTATTAAAATCAAATGCACACATACCATATTTTTACATAAAATGTATGTATTAAAACATACATACAATAGAGAATATAAACAGCCACACAACAATGTGACTTGAAATTCCAAAATCGGTAGTCCTTGCATGAAAGTCTTTCAGAAGAGAGCTTTGTAAAGGTGTGGAGTTTGAAAAATATGGGTATTTACCAGGCAGGGAGTGCCATCCATTATAATCATGCATTCATCCATTATCCTAAACTCTTGTCAACACAAGGGTCACAGGAGTGCTTAAGTCTATCCTAGCTGTAATTGGACAAGAGCCATCGTACACCCTGGACAGGGCTGAAATATAGAGGCAGACAACCATTCAGACCTATGGACAATTTAGTTTGACCAGTTAGTCTTTGGAAAGTGGGAAGAAGCCAGAGTACCTGCATAGGACCCACGCAGAACATGCAAACTCCAAACAAGAGGGCACCTCGCCGACCTCCACCTCCCCCCATCTTCTGTCTTTCTGGGAGGCAACAGTGCTAACAACTACACCACTGTGATGCCCTGCACTTCATTTAAATATTACATATAACTGTGGCTGTGTTGTGTGCAATGCGTTGCTTTAAGTAATGCTGAAACCCTGTCATGTTAAGTATATATTATAGTTTATATTGTGTTTATATTGCCTGTATGTCATTTCTCCAAGAATCCCATGTGCTTAAATCAATTGCTAATTGGACTAGTGTTTAAGTGGGTGGTGAATATCAGAGATATTCTATTACAAAGCCTGTTAAGTCCCTGTAGAATCACAAGTTTATTGGCTCCATACACTGGGGATCTCTCCTCTACTGTATTGTCTATATTGTCATATGGAGTGCAGCATCTCCACAGTAAACCTACACTAAATGTGAAAGACAATCAATATCCCGCTCTGCAATACAGCACCCAGTCTATAGGAAGTGTATAAATCCTGAAAGCACACCTGTTCACTGCTGAGCCTTACATGCAGCAACCTCTACTTTTCAGCTTCATGTTTTTCATGTGCATTCATTCAATGCCAGATGACAATAAGAAGGCCCCAATTACACCTAATTGTGTGTCTAATAGGCAAATCTCATCCTAATTATTTATCTGTATGATTCCCATTGTGAATCATACAATATTCCAAACACACTCTGCAGTGCTTAGCCTAATTAAAATGAGTCTGTTTTCACGCAGAACTACACAAGCAATTTACAAAACAGTCTGTGCCACATGTGTGGGAATGATAATGGTCCCAAACTGTGTGTTTTGATGCTACACTTGTACTTATCCTCAAATGGATGACAAAGAGAGGTTGTCAGTGTAGGTGTTGTCGCAGAACAATGCATAACTGGCTCCATGCTGGCTGAGGGGATCAGCTCTTAACCTGACTGAATGGCCAAAGCTGACATAAAATTATGCACTCTCCATCACCTTTGCCAGTCTTGGGACCCTCTCTGATCTCTAACCTCTCAAATGCCTCTACCAAACTAATCTTGTTACAAACAGTCGGAAGCTTCACCACAGCGAACTGTAGAAATCACGGGCACAAGTTCCTTCCATAATATTTTTTGTTTCTCAGATGTACTTTAGTCCCTCATGCTCAGCGGATACACAAGCAGGAAATATGCATCAAACATGCAAGAGGAAAATAATCAGATCATCAATACTGCAATGAGCTTTTGTCTTCATTATGGTTATTGTGGCAGAATACTGACACAGATAACTTGACTTTTATTTCATTGTGGATTACAGTGGGAGCAGTGGACATGTCTCATTTGTCACAAGCTATCAGGCTCAGCTCTGGCTGTACTATACCTGAGATGGAGAGTAGCTCTTGATGGTTGGGGATAAGTGCTCAGGCTTTACCAGCTTTATAGGCTTTACTTTCCCCATTTTGAATTTGGAATTTAAAGCAAAACACTGTGGGAATTTTGGAACAGTGTGTTTTTTTAGAACAGTGTGTTGACGCAAAACAAAGTTGTGGTAAAGAGAGAGTGCGTAATGATAGAGAGCAGGTGCGACCCATGCGCCCTTAACAGATATGTAGGGCAATGACATCCTAAATAATTTATCAAAGTCACAGCAGCTGTAGGGTCGATGGGCGGTGATCCTAAATGCGTAATTACAGGAAACACTGCCCACGGTTCGGTCAAGCAAATTAATTAAGCGTGCTATTAATTAATCACAGTCTGCCTATTCATTTTCTGGATCAGTGACTTCTAACGGACAGATAATCAGAGAACCGTTATCTTCATGTGTTTTGTTTCTCACTACTTTATTTGGCACTTGAACCATCCCCGTGTGTGTACTTACGCGGTTTTAAGCAGATTATAATATTACTTCTCTTCTCCGTGTCGTTTTAAACGCGAGGCGCACATGCGTAATTTTGGTGCTGTTGCTAAATGACAGCCTTCAGTATCAAAGCTCCAGCTGCAAACTTTGGGAACTTACCTATCAACGCTGATAACACACAGGGTCATAATAGAAGCAGTGCAGCACATTACATCCATGCCGATAAAGATGTTGCAGAACACCTCTCCAAACAGCCATTTGCCCCCGGTAAGGTCTGTCACTATCACAAATGGCATCACAGCTATGGCCACTGACAGGTCCGCCACAGCAAGGGACACAAGAAGGTAGTTTGAAGGTTGCCTTAGTTTCTTCACCACGCACACTGCAATCACCACCAGCGTGTTTCCCATTACTGTGACCGCTGTGATGATCGCCAACATTACCCCGATAATGATCTTCTCCGGACGCCCGAAATCCAGAAGCTGCTCCCCGCATGATTCGTTCCACATTGTTGTGGGACTGATGGTGACAAGGACGTTGTACAGAAGCTGCAGAGTGCCATTGATAACTTCGGAAATATCCTCTTTCTTGTTAAAAGTGAGCTCAATTCCCGAAGTATTGAACATCACGACAACGTTACTCCGTTAGGGGTGCAAGGGACGCCTCGCCAGAGCGCTCCAATTACGCGCATATTTGGATATGTGTAGTATGTGTAACCTGCTCTGGGTTCCTGACCAGCGGTTTTAGATTGAGGATGTTGCCGCCGCACCTCATCAGAGCTAACAGCAACTCAGAATGGATCTTGTTTGGTTTCTGTTTAAAAACGAACCCTGAAGTGTTACAGCCCTACGCGTGATCCATCTCTAGAAAAAAGGGAAAGAACAACTTCTGCTCCAAAGCTATTAAATCACAAAAAGTCACACAGTGGAAACAGCTGCTCCAGGAGCTTCGTTTTCAGTGCGTTACTCCGACAAATATGGTCTAAGTTGCGCTGTGAAAACCGCACCTATCCATGTGACGCATCTCTGACAGCGCGCAGGCAGCCGTGTGAAGAAATGCGGGATATAAAGGATACAACAGCTGTTTTAAAGTAGGTTCAAGGAGCGTGCAGCGTGCAGAACGTTGACTGGTTTAGTGACAGTGTGGGCATTTGGGCACAGAGTTTTCTCTCCAAAGTGTACTTTCCACCCCCAAGCAATGTAGACCATGTACTAATCAGAAAACAAATATTTTATATTAAAGGTGGTAAAGGTTTTGTTATTTGACATTTTATTGCTACTATCCAAGGTTTTATCTCTTTAAGTCTAGCTTGAGTCAAAGTCCCATAACATCACACACCACGTTTCCCCTGCTAAGTATGTACTGTGTTCAGAATTAGTGTTGGCTTCCTTGTTACAGATTTAAAGCCCTTAAACACAACCCATCCTATTTTGGGGAAGAGAATCATGCAGCCAAGTTTGCTATAAAGGCCCCTTTCCCCCACATGCCTCTTAAACACGAAGAAGAGACAGGAAATGAAGCTCGTGGCATGTTGCCAGTGCCCCAATAACAAAAAAGTCACCTGTTTATAAATAGAATATCTCCAACATCCGAAAGTAAAAGTACTTAACAAAGTACATTTCTCTTGTAGTAGACAATGTTTTCTGTTTTTATGTGCTGATGCTTTTCTTGGTTGCCTTGGATACACACATTTAAGCTCTGATGACAACTCAGAAGGAAAAATCCAACACTGCTGACCATACTAGGAGACAGCTAGGACATATGGGAAAGCTTCCCAGGACACTGGCTGCTAGTATCATCATGCAGGCTGCAACAGCTGTGGTATGTTTGTCCCTTCTGGCTCTGGACAGGCCGGTGCTGTTTCCCACAATTCCCCCATAACTTGTTATAGCTGCTCCTTTCCCATCAGAAGTGAGCCACCACGGTTTTGGTCTTTTACTCATCTACTCAGTCTTATAGACAAGTCACCAATAATTGTCACATCAAAAAAATGCCAGTGAGCAATGGTAAGGTGTAATAGACCTTCTGCTGTCAAGGAAATTTGGGATACTATTGATGACTAGATGTCAGAGACGGTGGGTCACGTTTATAGGGTGGAAAACCGCTAAGCGAGCTCACAGGGCTTATGCAAAGCAATCTGTCAGCACATCAGTGTCTCTTTAGGCCCCTCTGAGGGTCATGTAATATTTAAGAGATGTTAAGGCAAAAGCATGAGAAGAGGATCTTAAATCAGACTGCTGCTAATTGTTTGCATTTAGTGTAGCTGTTTCCTCTTTGTGGAAGCAACTACACAGACTGGAATTCAGGCAAGGGCACTGCACTGGCCATTGGGCCCAATTTGAAGGGCTAGTCAAACTGTGCCCCATTTCCCCTACATATGAACAAGAAACCCAGACCAAAACTGAGGCGTCTACAGTACAATAAAGCCCAAATATATTTATTATAATTTTCCATGTTGACCATCCAGTAACAAATGTTAACAATCACTTTTTGCTGACGTTCTACAGCAGCTTAGCGTCCCCTGACCACATGGGCCCCCAGATTTGTTTATGGGTATATACAAGTGGAGCCTAATGTAGATCTCTGTGGCCTTCTTAAAAAACATGCAGCGGTTAGTCAGAAGTGAAAGCATAATTTAAACCAATTAGAGTAAATAACCTAAAAAATTCAAAACTTGCTGCTATGATCCCTGGTGGCCTGTTTGAATGTCAGGTTACCAAGACTGTCCCATAAACAAGACCCATGTGAGCCCATGTGATTTTTGCTCATGAGCCCTGCATCCCTTCTAATTGGCCAACAACAACCCTAATGAAACTTTCATGGGAATGATGCAGGCTGCCATCATGTTTTACATTTTGACTTGTAATTACACCAACATGCCAACAATGCCAAAAGCAACCCTTCAGGTCTTATCCTAACACACTGCATTAGACGTGTCAGCTAGTGCCCTTGACTATGTGGACCTGGCAGCCACCTGTGCAGCTGACACGGACTGACATCACTGACATAATGTTATCAGTCAGTCAGCTGAAGTCTGCTGTGTGTTCTTTAGATGTAGATTATGACTGAAGGCAGGCAGGTGGAGAATTACCCTCTTGATAGGCCGTGGATGAGATAAACATTGTTTATCTTGTTTTCTTGCCAGCAAATTGAGGATTTGTGGACACGACTTCAATATAGTGACACAATCAAGCGAGGCACAGGAGCTGGGCAACAAACAGGTAATTTCATCATGACACCAAATGTAAGTGAGGACCAGATTAGGAAAACACATTTGTTTGAGAAGTACCTAAGGGGCACAGAAATGACAGAGCACAGAGAGAGTTTGTATGTGAATTTGTATTTTTGATTTTGCTACACCACAAACAATAAAATGAAACCACCAGTGCCATCTCAAAATATAAACAGTCTAAAACAAACTGCACTCACAGAAATATTTTAGGTTATGGCTTAGAAATTACATAAAATATATATTGGAGTTCAAGGAAAAGCATAATTTTGATTTTTAAAAAAGTCAGTTTGCAATAATATTAGTTAGAACATATTTACATATTTATATGGACAAACAAAAGTTGAAATCTCATTTGCTACGTCATAACAACAGCAACAAAAGTCTTTTAGGTTTAGTTCAGTCAGCAGTATGTGTGCGACTGTGTTGTGAGTCTAGTAGGCAGAGTTTTGTGATAGCAAATGGAAATACTATTAGTTTTACGTATATATGTCATTAAATTGTTAATGTACATATATATTGCATAGCAGTTAGTGGAGGGAAAAACAAGTGCAAATTGAATGAGTCCTCAAAAATAAATTTGCTCTATAATAGAACTATGCTTGATGTCCCTGAGCTCACAATACCTCCTAAGAAAGCATGAGGCACACAGCATTTAGTGAATACGAGCAAAATAGATGGAGGCCGAGGTGGAGTTATTTTTCTAAAGCAAACAGCAGTGCTCGGCGTTGTTGTATGCTGATCAATTGCAGTAACTGCAGCAAATGTTGAACCACTTAATGAGAAAGATCCTATAGGTCATGGACATACACGATTGAAGCGTGTGTGGAACATGTGACTGTAAAATTACTTCTGACATCTGTGCCTGCCTGAATAACCACAGATCATGTATCAATAATTTATCTATTAGCTGCAGTAATTGTTAGAATCACCTGTGGTTAGTCATAGTAGGTGAACATTACATTCTCATTTGTCATTTCGGTGATGTAGACATGCTGCCTGATCACAGGAGTTTTCACATTTTCCTAAGCTTGGTTCATTCAAGGAGTTTGGTTTGCTGAGAGAGCATTCGTATTCCTCTCTACTGCTGCACATTGAAAATGTAGGGGTGTAAGTGTCTTGCTCAAAGGCACATCATCGACATTGCATTAAGCTTCCACACTTATTCAGAGCCGCATGTGTGTATAGTGAGTCCATATATATAATGTTCCTATTTTGACACGAGATCCAATTACTGTAACAGTTTGGTCAGTGCTGCTGTCAAACTTTGCAATAGGCACTAGGTATATTGGCAGCCTTGACATTTACTGTGCAAGGTTAATTTTATTCTCTGTTGAAATCACCTGTGTGTGTCAACATCACTTAACACTAAAATAATTTACCGTCAATAACGGTTTTCCCTGAAGTTCCTCGAATGTGACTCAGGTTTATCAGGCAGCAGTGAAATGCACCATCCCATCTACTCGCTAGTCAGAGAAATGCAGTTAATAAAAAGAAACCAGAAGAAAAAGCGATTAGCTTATTATAAGACCAGGTACGAGCACAAAGTCATCACCTCAATACCCGTGGGAGCATTTCTGTGATTATTTCAGAAGTGTCTAAGACTAATTGCCAATATGCCTGACCAGTGACCTGAAAACCAAAGCTATGCAGGCATTTGGCCTTTAAAGAATTTTAGACAAACTTCAGTGAAATTCTTATTAGAATTGTTGTTTTCTTTGTTATTCATGTAACAGAGAAAAACCTTTTAAGGCTGACCTTGGTAGATGCTCAATGATCAGCATATTTTCTTCATCATTATCTTCTAAATAAATGTTTGCAGTTGTGAAGTGAAAGCCAGGATTCAACCACTTACTAATTCTAAAGTAACAAACTGATGTAAAACAGCAACCTACGCACTGCAAAGACGGAGTCCAGACATCTTTGGTGTGTGTATTTTACATATGAATATTGTTCATGATTCATTATGTGTAGGCCAGGGTCATAACCTTTATTGAAAAAGAAGAGCCTTCTTCTGCAAAAAATGTTCACAGATATCTGAGCTGTCACTTCAGTGACAGTAAAATAATTAGAAACATAATTGGTCTATTGTGGGAATGTAAACTGCAGCATACATTATACATAATATCGGCAGAATAAAGTAAATGTCACCATATGATTGTACTTACACGCACTGACCTGGGATGCAACTGGCCATGCATGGCCTCAGTACAGTGTTTAACTCATAAGTTATGTATGAAAAGTCCCTTGGACAATAATTCCATTCCAGTTTAAGTTCAATCTAATGAATAGCCAAGAGGCCTTGTATATATATAATATACATTGGATATATGTATGTATGTATTATATAATATAAAAATTCTTATTATGTGATATTATATATTATATACATTATAGTGGTTTATCTGAATTAAGTTCTGTTGTCTATTTTGCCCCTTACTTGCTTATGTATTAGAAATATTTAACCATGATCAGTATTTAATTACATGCAGCTCACACATTGTGAACAATGTTTTCGACGCTGGTGCACAACTCGTGTGTTAGGCTGCTCAGGGGCTGTGTGTACCTGAGGTGCACAGGTAAGTTCCTATGGGGCCAATATAGCACCATAAGTTGCACCCTAGAGGGCGACAAAACGTTCATCATGTGAATTAACAGTAAAAGATTGACAGATTCAGTAAACCAATGCTTTACTGCAGAATCTAATTGATTATCCAATGAGGGTATGGGAGGGCAGACACCGCCAATGGACCCTTGAGAGCTGTCCGTTGGAATAATTGTGGGGCGGATTTGACACTTTGTGACAGCTAGGAGACATATTCGACCATACTACGTAAGTTCATAAGCTTTATTTTCAAGAACACGTGTTGTAATCTTTCTTGTTTGTCATATGGTTGAAAACACATTGGATAGTGGTTGTCAGCCGGGTCCGAGGCATTTTGACGACACGTGCTTCTGCTAGCTAATGTTAGCTGTCGTTAATTTAGCTAATTATTGCTAACATGCTAAAATAGGAGCCGGTAGGAAAATATTTTTAGTAACATTCATTTACTAAGCTTTAAAATGGTCTTTTATGTCTATTGTTAGATAGGTATGTGAATTATTTAAGACACTGATAAATAATATTAATTCGACATGCATTTCTTGACTTAACTAACGTTAGCATTAACTGCGCCATTATGTCTAATTAGCAAATCAGCCCCGGCGACTCTGCTTCATCACATTTATAGCTACAGTCTTAACATAAGAGTAACCTTATATAATGAAATGTGACTTTTGTCCAAATGTTAAATCTAGGAGTACATTCAGGTTAGGAAGTGATTACCATTCCCCATATGTGATGTTGCATATCCAAACTGCAAAGTTAAATAACATAGCACATATAACATTAGTTAAATGCGTCTTCTGTTAAATTATGACTAAATAACAATGTTGAAAGAGTTCTCGCTTGTGCTTTATATACTTTTATTTATGCTAGACACCAAGTGTTTCCTCCTTGAACGCAGGTATTTATGGCCTTATTGGAGCAAATTGAGTTTTATTATATATCGAGTGACATTTTGGTAATGTATACTGCAATTGATTGTTCTGGTTTACTTGTTTATATTTTCATTATAAAAGTTCCTATCTGTTCTATTACTGTTCAGTTATGTTGGGTCAATTACAGCACAGGTAGGACAAACACAGTTCAGCCCATTATTATGAGAGGATCCTGTTCAATGCTCTCTCCTGCAGTTCAATGCAACTAGTGTTACCTGAAGTAAACTGATCTGTAGTCTCTTTGGTAGTACATAAGTAATGTAAAAGTACCCTAAACTTCTATGTCATGTGTGGTTCCTTACAGTAAGTCCATTGTTATATAAACAGGTGATAATAGAGGTTGACTCAATGGATCCTAACCAGCCTCCTGACCTCAGTGGTATGACGGGCGTTCCTTGGCTGGGACGTGGAAGACTTCAGCCTGAAGAGCTTGCTTTAGGACGTAGTAGAGGGCTTTTGCTCACTACAGAAGGGCCTGGGATAGGACGAGCCAGAGGTTTTCCCATTTCTGGTGATACCCAACATGGACAAGGAGTAACTGGACCTGTGGTTGGACGAGCTAGGGGGCTGCTAGTGCAGCCTGATGATGGAGGAGTTGGCCGGGCCAGAGGGCTGCTTGTGACAGTATCTGAACCTAAAGTAGAGATGGCAAGAGGTGCAATACTGCCTGGCCTGGAGCCACAGCACAGACAGACACCTCCATGTGAAATTATGACGCAAGACCCAGCACAAGAGGTGCCAAGTTTGACAACAAAAGAGGTTTGGACCAAGAAAGTACATACCATATTTATTCTCTAAATATTATTGATGCTATAATTTACTTAAAGTTTTTGTCCACTTACAGATTGACGTGCCCACCCATGGTCAAGGATCAACACTGGTCTCAATGTTTAGAGGAATGGGCCTTGAGCCTTCGGTGACCTCATGGGGAAGACGAACACTGCCAGTGGGTCTGTAGTTAAACATTTAATAGACCTGGTTTTATTGGGTAGTCTTGGTGGCTTTGTTTGTTTTAATGTACATTTATATAGCAATAAAAATATGGTTGTACTCTCAACACTGCCTGTACCCTTTTCAGCCAGGGTTATGAGGACATTAGCAAACTTTCTAAATCATGCAGATTAACTGCTGAAGCAGGTTTGACTAGTGTCACTGTGCACACAGTGCACAAGATTTGATTTGTTATTGTTACATTTTATTGCAGGACGAGGGGCAACTGGCGATACAGGAGACGTGATGTTCCAAGGTGTCCCAGTAGGTGTTATGAGCAGCCCACAAAGCATCAGCCAAACTAAAGAGGTGATGGGCAGAGGCAGCAGGTAGGAAGCAGTCAAGCGACTATCATTCAATGCGTTTACATGCACTAAAGTTGTCTTATCTCATGTAAGTTGATACAGGGTTATTGCCCTGATTGGAAAATCTGATATGTTACTGGTTGTGATGTTTCGCCTATTACAGTTTCCATGGGCGAAGTTTGTTCCCTCAGACAGTGGTGGGGCTTGGCAGAGCAGCAGTGCCACAGATTGGAGCAGGAAGAGGACATCCTTTACGTTCATCTTTTTCTCCAGCTGACACTAAGTCTGCTTCTCCGGTCTCCAAACCACAGTCAGCTCCCCTCACACAACTTCCCCAAACAGGTAAGGAATCATTTATCAGTACAGTCTTGATAAATTGCAAGCGATAAAATGTTTCCTTCAGCTGGGTTGAAGTGGATATTTAGGACAGGGAATGTTAAAAAGTGATGTTCTGTTTAAAAAAAATATAAAGGTTAATGTTTTGTCTCTATGTTATGTCACTTGTCAACCAAATAAGTCTAATGAAATGCAAATAATGTGAAGGATCCATGGCTCATGTTCCCACCACTCAAGATGTCCTACAGCTTTCTACTATTGCACCAGGACAAATGGAGCCTAAAATGGAAGCAGTCCAGTGAGTATAGTTTTCTTCTTTGTATCCATTTCTGAATCCTGGCTCACAAAGTTGATCTTCACCTGCCAATAAGAGTGAGAAGGGAAATATCACCAATTACTGTTGTGGTTGTTCAGCCTTATTGGAGGCTCCTTGGCCATTTCACAATGAAGGCTGCTCAGTGACAGCTCTTTATCTTCAACCTATCAAATCAGGACCTTTATTTATTTATTTTGACCTATTCTTACACATCCACCCACACAAACCACTGCCAAGTCTATTATGATGTGATCTATAATATGAGTTAACAGACTAGACCAGAGCATATAGTATGTACATGTCAGCTGATAGCTGGCCTTTGACTATGGTCTTTGCATTTGATCAGTCACTCTTGATCAGTACTAGAGGCCAGAATTATGTGCAAATTTTGCAACAATGTATAACTAATTTTATAAAGTTGGAAGTGACTGTGTATATTGTACTTAAATGATTTCTTTGTGTATTCTCCTCTGCTCAGCGAGCCACCTAATAAGGCTGGAACGAAGGGAGTTCCTATAACAATTGGGTCAAACCACATCCCAATTTGCTGCAAGAATGAAGCTGTTTACCAGTACCATGTTACATTCATGTGAGTATTATGTATCATTCATTTGTGTTTCCTCTCCTCAGTAGGTGTTCAATAAAAACTAATGGTGGTGATAAAGAAAATAGAATGTGCAAAGATGTTGCCACCTTTTCCCCAGATATAAAAAAGTGATCTGATATTTATAGTGAATTTAAATTTCAACCATAATGTGAACATGGAGAATGAAAGTTACACTGAAGAACCACTGTTGATAAACTCTCACCTGTCACAAGGCTGTTTCAAAACAACCATTTATTGAATCAATATTGTCAGTCGATACCAGTAATTATGCCTGAAAAGTACTGTGTGCATACTTAGAAGTCATGTGGATTTCCATTATTATCTTTCAGTCCAAATGTTGAATCAATGGCGATGCGTTTTGGCATGATGAAAGATCACCGCTCAACCACAGGGGAAGTAGTGGCTTTTGATGGCTCCATACTTTATCTTCCTGTTAAGCTGACAGACGTAGGTATCACAGTTATTAATAATGTGGCTAATTGACTGAGGTGTGTTAATCGAGAACATGTTTTACCCTGGCACGAAAATATATGTATCTTAGATTTTTTTTTTTTATAAGAAATTGTAATCATTAGTTAAAGCTTTGTATGTGCATGTCACATTTCCTGTTTGAGGCTTCTGAAAGGGAGTTGTTCATTAGATTATTTTAGTTTATTAGTATTTTTGCATAACATTCTGATGGCATACAGGTGGTTGTTCTCAAGAGTTTGAGAAGGACTGATAATGAGGAAATACAAATCAAAATCCAGATGACAAAGATTTTGCCACCCAACTCGGATCTATGCATCCCGTTCTACAACGTTTTGCTCAGAAGGTATTTTGTATTTTTTACAAGGATCTTATGCTGTTTGGTCAGAGACTGCAACTTTAGTTTTAGATTGTATACAGATTGTTAAATTGAAACACACCTGCGAAAGTATACAGATAGACATTGATAATGATAATAAACTACAGAGCCGCACATCACTGACATTATTGTTTATGGCAGTAACTTGTCAGGTTAAGAATTTAAAATTAACACAAATTTCTTTCATCTAGTCAGTGATGTTTTGTTACATCTTTGTGTATTTGTGTATAAAGACTGCATTCAGCCCAGGTTGATGCTGTATTGTATTTGTGTTTTAATAATGAAAATCGGTTTCATACATTTAGAAAACTGAACAGTATTGTATTCATATAAGCCCTTGCATTGAAATAATCAAAGCAACAATAATTATTTACTCATTGTGTTATTATTCTGTGTTATTATTAGGATGTTTAAAGGACAGAACATGACTCAATGTTCTTGTTTTCCAAGGGTAATGAAAATCATTGGACTGAAGCTGGTGGGGAGAAATCATTATGATCCAGAGAGCGCAGTAATTCTTGGAAAACACCGGTGAGTACTACATTTTAAAATGAGAGGGCGGGCCCCATCTAAAGTCATGGCAACTCTAGTCTATACATTGTCATTATTATCTTGTTTGTTTTAGTCTTCAAGTGTGGCCTGGCTATTCAACCTGTATCAAACGCACAGATGGGGGCCTGTACTTGTCTGTGGATGTGTCTCACAAAGTACTGCGGAATGATTCAGTGCTGGATGTCATGTAAGTTCACATTGGATTCACAGCAGCATATAGACTTCAGCAGGTCTGCAGATTAATTATTTATATGTCAAGTGTTTAGTTTTTTATATAGCTTTCAACAATTATATCAACATTTCACATTTTTTGAAGGAGAATTTTTGTGTTTGTTTGCAATGTAATGACATTTTGATTTACGGAACAGTGCTATTGATATTTTTAAGCTGTATAGTCATTTTGCGTCATTAAATATCAAAAACATCTGATTTATTAGTCTTTTTAGACACTATAATAAACTAAAAAAACACTACTCTGCCTAATGTAATACATACATGTCATAGACATGGTTAATGAGACATGCTTGTACTAATGTAAACATTATATATACATTGACCTAACCACACAGTTGTACACACAAATATTGTGATGTTGTAAGTACTGATGCAGAATTAACCACTACTTTCATGTGGTAGGGGAAGAGGTGAGTAGAAGGACAGTGTCATGACTAACACAACAGGCTTATTACATATGTAGGTTATTTACACTAAATTAATTTTGTCCTAGCTATCTATTTTGTGTTTAAACAGAAAAGGGAAGCGTTGTGACATTTGGCCTCTGCTGTCTGCCAGGAACACACTGTACCAACAGAGCAAGGAGAACTTCCAAGATGAATGCACAAAAGAGCTGATTGGCAGCATTGTTATCACCCGCTACAACAACCGCACCTACCGCATTGATGCCATTGAGTGGAATAAGTCTCCAAAAGACACCTTCACTTTGATAAATGGAACAAAAACCACCTTTCTAGAATACTACAGGTGAGACTGCTCCACTTATGAGCACATTAAAACTAAGCAAGAATGTGTAGCAGGTGTTTTAATTATATAGATTGATGATATTGTGGAAGTTTAGGTCAGAACTGCACTTTAGGTTTTCATTAAATTTGTCTATTAGGGTTTTGTTTTTATTCAAACACTTACTTATATCCTTGTATGGCATGGGCTTCCATACTTGGACAGCAAGAACTATGGGATTACAATCAAAGAGATGGACCAACCGCTGCTCCTACATAGGCCAAAAGAGCGCTCAAAGCCAGGAGGGAAGGTAAGCCTCACAATAACATCATTTGTTTTAATGTAACAATAAATGCTCCACACACACAGTCAGGTGTGGACCACTCAGATGACATCACCCAAAATCTGGCATCAGAATGCCACCTTGTGGTTTCAGTGGGTCTTGCAATCTGCACAATTATTAAGTCTTGCCAGCACTAAAACAAGCAATAAAGTAATAACTTGACAACAACTGAATGTTTAGCATAGCAAGCATTCTGTTATTTTCTGTGTGAGTGTTGCTTGAACTCCCTGTTGAGACATCAGAAATTGCTGTTTAAAGAAATAAGTAAATGAAGCTTGGAGATTGTTCGTTAGTCCACAAGAGGCAATGAGGATATACAGTGCAAAAGTTGTCAAAAACATTACGTGAGTATTAAACAATTTGCTATGTAACTGATTTTATAATATTGATTTTTTTTTTTTCAGCAAATAATTACTGGAGACATACTTCTGGTGCCAGAGCTTTCCTTTATGACAGGTATCCCAGAGAAAATGAGGAAGGACTTCAGATCTATGAAGGTAAATTTGTCAGCATCTTCTTGTTCTGCTAGTCTTAAAGTTCAGGATGAAACTTCTGGATGTCTACTCAGCCTAGAGAATTAAGTCTTATCAAAGTG
>OMLM01007581.1:114840-127354 GCA_900302695.1 Helostoma temminkii
AAGTGTCTTTTTTTTTTTTTAAAGAGTGCAAGTCTAAACTCTTTTTGTCATATTGCAGGACCTGACCATGCACATCAATGTGAGCAGTGAGCAGCACACCCACTCAATAAAACAGCTTGTAAAGAACATCAGTACCAACCCTGAGAGTCTGAAGGAGCTCAGCCGATGGGGACTGGAGATAGGCTCAGACCTCCTGATGGTAAGACCCTGATATTAACACTGAAAAGTGTATTTCTAAATTAATTTGATATTTAAAAAATGTGTCATTTCAGAGGAACATTCTTGAGGTCCATGTGTGCAATAATGCAACTTACACTGGATGATTATCAGGGGTCTTGGTGTAGTTGTTTTGGTCCACACCCAAATGTGATTACTCTGTTCACACCAGATGAAACCAATCACACAAAGAGGAAAAACCAACTAGAGTTTTGATTTTAAACAGGCAAAGGCACATCGGTCATGAAAGCACAACGGTTGTGCACTTGTGCCTTCTGCTGCATCTTCTGTCCTGATTGGATCTAGTTGCAGCATGTCTCTGGAGACAGTAGTGTACACATTTCAAAGAAATCTTTGATTTCTTGGCTATATCTCATAGAGAAAAATTTTGTTTTTAGTTATTTAGATCAAATTTACACTGAAAATGACAGGACATTCTGCCTGTGGAAGAAGACCAAAATATAAACTTAATTTAAGGCCATCCAGACTTGGGTTTCTGGATAAAACAGATAGTTCTTAAGCTTTGAAGTTTAACACTGAACAACTGGTAAGTGCTTTGAAAAAGGTAAGTTTTAGTACAGTTAAATCATCCAGTGTTTAATCCAAAGTTCAATCATAGTTTTCACTTTGTTTCATCATTACTTAAGCTGCATGTCAATTTTCCCTTTGCAGGATTATTAAAGTATTAACGCTTAGGAAGTGTTTGGGTAAAATTGACCCATTTTCAATTTTTACAAAAAGAAATTAGATATAAGAAAAAAAGCTGCTGACCTGAAACACCGTGGCCTTAGCTTAATTTCAGTGACGATTTCTTCAGTGTAACATTCCAAGTACTGAAAAGCCCATTCTTTTTATCCCATGTTGTATGGGAACCTGTGTAGGAGGGGCATGGACAGATTGAATGTTGGACCCCTCATTGATTGTAAATAGGGAGGCCAATAAGATTCAGACTTCAGTCCTCTCAAATATATTATAATAAAGACTTTAGTAGCATAAATCCAAATAAAACTTGAAATGGAACAATACGGTCACTATACAGCTCTCAACAATGCATCTTAAAACGAATGTGAATGATTTACAACCAATGCTGAACAGTAACAAAATCTAAAAAGATTTACTCACTGTCATTGAGAAGCAGTACAGAACAATACATCTTTCAAATAATTCAGAGATACCATAACACTGGATTGTGTGTGTGTGGATGGGCCTGCCTTTCTACACATGATGCACAGAATTAAGGCTAATAAAGAGTATTAAATTATTTGTCATAGTTGCAGTATATATCTCATGCTTGTATTGTTGTTTAACACTTGATATATCTGTTCAAAACAATACATTATTAGAAACATTTGTTTCTGTTGTATTTCATTTGTTTTTCTAAATCTATGTAACCAAAGTCTTTTACACAGTGTATTTTGTTAGATGATTTATAAATATGAAAAAAAATGAATTACACTTTCATTGTTAAATGTGATCTATTAATTGCATACATTCATCACAAATGTTATCTGTAGTGTCTGTGGTTGAGTTAGGGACAATATATGTTGAGGATTTTTATTTATTTATTTTTTTTAAATTTCTATAGTGCTGTCAAGACCCCAATAATGTCCCTGGGTCAATTGTAGAGCCAGAAGGACCAAAATGTGAACAAAACACAAGGGTTAAATGTTTACATGCTGCTTGACTGTCCAGTAGATGCACACTGGTGCAGGAAAGGCAGGTGGGATGGATTGTTATTGTTTTTGTTTTTACCATTTCTTTTCATGTTTTATGCTTCCCTTGGCCTTTTTTTTTCTTATCACACACTTGACAGCATGTGTTGTATTTGTTTCTTCCTTTGCAGATTAAAGGAAGAACACTGCCCATTGAAACCATCTGTCTTCAGACTTCATCATTTTCCACCAGTGCGGATGTATCCTGGTCTAGAGAGATTGTCAGGGATGCTTCAATCAGCTCTGTGAGTGTTGGGGAGAAATGTTAAATGGTTCTGCTGGTTCCCAGTTTTGATGAAGACAATTAAGCTGAATATTAACACAGTATATAAAAATCAGTGGTCAGTGGAATATTTGTGAAGTGAGGCAGCAACATTGGCCAGCCTGTGACTTATTCAGCGGATGTACTTATGATCTGAGTAGACTTAATTCCCAAACGGTCTTCCTATCTGTCTTCTTCATTTAGTAAACACTTCTGTTGCTTTGGGCCTCTTGTTTGTTTGTTTGTTTGTTTGTTTTTGTTTGCTTCGTTTTTGTCCCCCCTTCACAAATTGACCCATCTTACTCTTAGATTCCCTTGAACCTATGGGCCATCTTCTACCCTCGCCGCTGTGCTGAACAGGCTGAAGAGCTGGTTTCCACCTTCAACAAGGTGGCAGGACCTATTGGGGTACGACTGGAGCGACCCTGTCGCGTGGAGCTAAGAGATGATCGTACTGAGACTTACGTCAAGAGCATCCACTCTCAGCTCACCAGTCAGGTATGACATTAAAATGTGGTCTAGTTGTTTAACAAGCAAGTTAATTCTTATTTTTATTATTATTGGGAGGGAAAAATACTGAACAGAGCATCTAACCTGTGCGTGCCTGCCATACTGTATTTGGCAACACGCATGTAAGCAGCAGCGGACGAAACTGCAAAGAAGCAAGGTTGATATCACCAGTCTCCTGTGCCCTAAACAAAAATTTAAATCAGCAGTGTGGGATTACATTGCATACAGTGGATGCAAGGTGGCTGTGAAATGAGCAAATACATCAGACATGTTTATGCAAACATGTGTCCCTTTTTATACCTTTGATCAGCAAAAAGTAAATGGGATTCTTTAGAAAATGCACTATTAAAATTATGTTCCACATCCTGGCTAGACTTTGTGAGTGAAACGTACAGACAGATCAGTCTGTGTTGTCTCTCAACTACAGTAAATTGGCAGCTATTTTAATAATCATATGAAGAACTTTTTTAGAATTATTAGAAACCACACAATCAGTTAGTGGAGAAAATAAGCAGCACATTAATTTGTAAAGTAAAGAATTGTTAGTTGCAATTGGATACAAATAGTTAAAGATCCACCTCATCAACCGTAAAATCCTGCTTTTACATTAATGTATGAGTAAACTAATATAATATCAAAAAGTACAACAGTAGTTATTCTGCGTTGAATACTTTTACGTTTAATAAACTGATACTTGGCCTGGCTCATCCAGGTTGCATTGGTAAATATATTTTCAATCATTGTTGATGTTGATGTTGCCCAGAGGTGTTTTTCATATGCTGAGCTAGATGTGTGGTGTTGCCCTATGTGGTCTCTACTTTAGTCTGACTTGTTCAGCACAATAGCAGTTTCTGCCAAGCATCCTCTTAGCTAGAACCAAGGCAGGTCCAAATGACCAATGTACTATTTTGCTTAGATGCTAATGTCATATGTCAGTTGTCAGCCTTAGAATTTGTAGTTTATACACTTTTCCTTCATATGCAGGCATGGGCAACTTGTCTCTATTAAACTGTGTTACAGGTTTGAAAACAATCATTCAACTATATGTACTGTATTGGCTTGTACAGTACTCTAATGGTAACATTGGCTATTGGGGCAACATTTCTAGGTACCACACCGTGGTTTTATGCCAGTTGTGTTGGGCACGCAGGTTCAGACCCTGCTTCAGTGTTGAGACATTTCATTAATGTATTATTCAGCTACTTGTGCCTCCACAGCTTCTTGAAGTATCAAACTATGCACATGACAAGGTGAACACAAATTCAGTTAATGTATAGCTGTTACGTTTTTGTGTGTTGTGAGCTGAATAGAAATCATAGCGATAGACTGGAAATGTACTGTGGTGATTGTGCTGAATGTTATTGCCTCTGCTGGTAGTACTAAGCTTGTGTCCACATCAATTACCTTTGCACAAAATTTTAAATCTGCATAGTAATGGCATAGGGGCACTAATGGTATTGCCCATAAAACAAGAGAGCACAAGTGTGGTGAGTTAGAGAGCTAAGCATCGATTTCATCATAAATATGTGCATATCTGACTCTAAAGTAATTTACAATTTGCAGGTAATGTGTATTCTTCCTTTTAAAAAACAGAAGCTGTGCCACCAAATGGTGCTTTCATATGAGACTTCTTGGCACAGCAACATCCATCTTTCTTTGTCTGTACTATTGAATGCTGTGGTATAAATTAATGAAAGATTTTTGATGATGTAGAAATTGATGTAGAAACTGTGTCTGGTACCACTGAGCTGACATTGCAATTATGTTCATCCGGTCTACCTGTAAGTCATCTCTTTCCCATCCCTTGCAGCCCAATATGCAGCTCGTTGTGTGCATCATGGTTGGCAACAGAGACGATCTCTACAGTGCTATCAAAAAGCTTTGTTGTGTTAAAAGTCCCATCCCATCCCAGGTTTGTGGTCTGTGTAACGTGTATGTACATTGCTGTTGTTAGCAGAATAATCTCTTACTTTGATCATTTCTCTCAGTTAAGGTTTTTCTGTTAATTTATGTTAACAGGCCATAAACGTCCGGACAATTTCTCAGCCACAGAAGTTAAGGAGTGTTGCCCAAAAGATACTCCTGCAGATGAACAGCAAGTTAGGAGGAGAATTGTGGACTGTCAATGTCCCTCTGGTAAATATTGCATTTTGAAAGTGCAGAAAACATCTCATCTGTGACATCTACAGAGGCTCAAATGTTGATTGGAAAAGTGAGGAGATTATTGTTTCTGACTAGTAATGTGGTACTGTTAATTCAGTACTGCTTGTGAAAACAATGCATCATATATGAAGTGAAATATGATAACACAGTACTATTGACACTACATATTTTGTATGTGAAAAAACTACAACATAACTTCATTGCTGCAGCCAGTGGAAAAATAATAAACCTTCATCTCACTCAAACAGAAACACTTGATGGTAGTTGGAGTGGATGTCCACCATGACACAAGCAAGTCACATCAGTCAGTCATGGGCTTTGTCGCTAGTGTGAACAGGTAAACGGTTTTATTTATTGTTGGATTGAATATTAACTTTATTTGTGTTTATTTGTAATAAGTAATATAGATGGCAAAACATTGTTACATTGTTAATTGGAGTTGCTTTAAGAAAATAACCTCATGGACAAAACTTATGTAACGTAAATGGGACTTCATAAGTTTGCTGAATAGTCCTTAAAAATGTTCTACAAAAAGGCCATGTTATTTATTTTTCTTCTTTGCAGTAGTGATGAATGTGATAATAACCCCATGGGAATGCATTTGCTGTTATCCTCTTCAGCTCACTGACCCGCTGGTACTCCAGAGTAACTTTCCAGACACCCACCGAGGAACTGATCAATGGTTTCAGAGTTTGCTTACTGGCTGCACTCCAAAAGTACTTTGAGGTAAATACTACAAACATGCAATATATTATTACTTTGTCATTCATTTCCCTCTCTTCCAAAAACCACACATATGGCTTTTAGCTGACAATCTCAGAACTTCTGTCCTGTGTCATCGCCCTTTAGCAGTTTCAATTCATCAGAAAAAACATTAAAAAAAATTTTTAAAAATTTGTACAATTACAAAAAAGTTGAGACAACGTGTAAAGGTTTGGATATAGACAACAAAGATCTGGAAGAACATTTGGCAACAGTCAGTAACATGACTGATCTGAAACAGAACAAAGCTTCAACTACAAATTGTCAAGTAAAATTGCAAAGAATATATTATCTATGGTACTGAACATCATCGAAAGATTCTGAGAATCTGGAGAACAAAAAGAAGAAGAAGGAATGCTAAACCGTGGTAAACATAGTCCTGTCATTACTTTGTGTCACAGTCATTAGTTTTAAAATTATTGTTTTTTGTAGATTTTACCTGTATTTACTTGCTTTGTATTATACCAAGTGTAAGTGCACACATACCAACACAATTTAATTACCTATGTGTGACGTGTGTTCTTCTGAATCACAGGTAAACCACAGCTTGCCAGAGAAGATTGTGGTGTATCGCGATGGTGTGTCTGATGGCCAGCTGAAGATGGTGGAACAGTATGAGATCCCACAACTGATCAAATGCTTTGAGACTTTCCCAAGCTATGAGCCAAAGCTGGTGTTCATCGTGGTTCAAAAGCGCATCAGTACCACTCTCTACTCTTGGGCTTCTAACAACTTCTGCACCCCTCCACCAGGAACTGTTCTGGATCACACCCTCACTCAGAAAGAATGGTCAGTCGTCATAAATTAATGAGTTATCAGTCCACCTCTTTGTATTTTAGGTTTAGCACATGCCAACACTCATAACTGTTTGCTTTTAAGTGTTCTCTTTTAAATGTAAGTATGTACAGTAAATGATTATCTCAACAATTGCAAATATCAGTTTTAATTAGCACAGTTATTCTGTCCGTATTGGATTAGCCATTCACTGATAGCTAGCATTACACCAGGTTTGGCTAACCTCACTCCTTGAGAGCCACAGTTCTGCTTGTTTTCCAACCATCACTGCACTTACACCTTCTCATTGGCTGGACACAGATTCAGGTAATCAACAGTGGGTAGGGCAGGAATAGTAGGAAAACAAGCAGGAGTCTGGCACTAACAGACCAGGGTTAGCCACCCCTGCATTAAATTATGGTTCGGTATAAGGTGAGGACGTATTTCTTGGGTGCGAATCATGGAACCACAGAGGTACACTGACTACACTTGTCACTCAGGCTGTGGTTTTTGTGCAGTCTCAGTGCATTCAAATATATAAATAAAACGTAGCTAAGCTCTGGTAAATCTGTAGTTGCTCCGGCATGCTCTGGTCAAACTGGACAGTTCACTAACGTAGCCGCCACCACCAGACACACCAACAATGTTGCCCTTCACATCTGGTGGTAAACTAAGACTCTTCTTTAGTGTTGCAGCTGAGATTAAAACATATGGCTCATATACGGTTGAAGCTAAACTTTGTGACGATATTAAGGTGGGCTGTGTGTCTGCTTCTGGCTGTTTAAATTTCCTAAGCTTTTTCTTTTTTTCTTCCATTCAGGGTGGATTTCTATCTGATGGCACATCACATTCGCCAGGGCTGTGGACTTCCTACACACTACATCTCTCTGTATAACACAGCAAACCTCACTCCAGACCATTTGCAAAGGTATTGATAAACCATTTCACTAAATTCTGACTTCAGCATGGTTAATTTCGTAATTCTATTTGTAATTAATGCTTTATAACTTTTTATTAACCAGCAGGTTATAATTTTAATTTTAATAATTCTAAAATACAATGCCAAATACCAGATTTTGTATGGTTCAGCAAGGTGTTTTTGTGAGCCATGAGTTGCAAGTTGCAACAGGTCGTGTCACCTGCAGGTAGGTATTAAAGCAAATAAATACTAGTTAATTTACTTTCTGCTTTGAGAAATACTGAACCAAGAACATAATGAAATTTAGGGGAAAGGCATGCAAGTCTGAGTGTCAAAGTTATGAAACTGAGTTTTATAAACTTAATGAACATATAATTTGTAGGGCTGATATATTAGCACTCATTAGTCATAGTAATTAGGGATGGACAATTTAAAATACCCTTTGATATTCACTGGAAAACATGAGAAATATTTAAAGATATCCCCACACCCTCCTTAGAGACGCACAAGTCCAACAGTTAAAATGCTAAGCTGTTTAACATTAGGCAAGTCGCAGTGAACGTGCAAAAAAAGTTCCAGCTGCTTGCCACAGCAGTGGAAAGCACATTCATCAGGTTTTCAGCAATATGCTGCACTACTTTAGCTTGAAGAACAGCACAGGGCAGTTGACACCATTTCAGTGCTTGCCAATTGTCTGCGCAGCTCACATGCATTATCATCACGTAGTTTATCCGGCAGTGCCGTGACCATTTCTATTTGATCTTTGTTTTATTTTGTGTTGTTGTAAAATTATCATATTACATATATCATAAAATGATCATATATCATTGTCCATACTTAATTGTTGGATGTAGCTAATAAACTGAGGGGATGTACATAACATTTTTGCTTTGGTCCCACACCAGACTGACTTTCAAGATGTGCCATTTGTACTGGAACTGGCCAGGCACCATTCGTGTTCCAGCACCGTGCAAGTATGCCCACAAACTGGCTTTCCTCTCTGGCCAGTACCTGCACTCAGAGCCTGCTATCCAGCTGTCAGACAAGCTCTTCTTCCTTTGAGCTGCACTGTTTTTTACCAGCAAACTGCTCACCAGCCGTGATAGAAAAACAACTCATTTGAAACAATGAGGGAATCATTGTTGATGTATACACTGTACAATTGCACAGCAAACTTTAAATCTGCTAATGATTGTAAGGAGGCCGAATTGCCTTTAACACTGTGATTTAAAAAAAAAGGAACTTTTCATGATTGTGGGCTTATGGAGGACTAGGGCCAGCATGAAAAAATATTTTGAGTTCTGACTTTATCATAATTCTGAGCTTAAAAAATTCTGATGGAAAAATAAGTAAGAATTTAAATGTTTTTTTAGATGGCCTTAATCCTCTTTTGTATAAGCTGTATGTTGCTTTATTGCAATAAGTAATGTGTGGCACATTTGTATGAGCACGTTTTAATTTTGTGCCAAGTGGAGGAAAAATAGGGTTCATTTTGAAATAACTGACCCAAGGTTTGTAAAGTTATGACTGTTTTTCCCTAATATTTTCTTTTTAGCCAATGTTCATGTAACAGTATTTAAATTACTGGTCAGTGTTCTGTTAATGTTTATGGTTTGAAGGATGAAGTGTCTTTGAGATTGAAATGTTTTTCTCCTTCTCTTTCACTTCACTTGCACTGTTAGATTTACAGTCCTGTGCTACAGAAATGGGTTTATATGGGTTCACACACATTTACAAGTTATTTACTCTACAGTTTTGTATGTTCTTCCATATGTGGATATAAATAAAGATTGTGAGGACTTCAGTAAAATTTGTCTTTTTTCCCCTTATGATTACAAAGTGTCTCTGTAATCACAAAAAGTGTTGTTTTCAAATTCAGTGGATGGTATAGCATGCATCTGAGAGTCAATACATACTTCATTTATCATTAATTTGTGTTCTGCTTTATGGTTAGGATATGTTTTGATAAAAAGATGCAAGTATCCCGTTATGCAAGTGTGATTTTCCTTTAACCCCTAATTTATCACTTTGGCTCATTTTTGCATCTGGTAAATGCATTTAGCTGAATTGCATTTCTTCTTTAGCAGATGCTTAATGTGTTTGTGATAGTGTAAACCTGTATTTGTGCGTAGCTCTGGCACCATTTGGTCATAGGCACCGTTGGTGCGCAGAGGCTGCCTTTATTGCAGCAATAGGGGAAAATTTGAAAATCCAGATGTTTCCAACAAAGAGGAAACAAAATTCTGCACATATAGGGTACTGGAACAGATATGACCTGTATTTGAAGCACCAGCAGCTGGGGATGAAGCGCAAGCAGGTAAAATGGTCACATGTATTTATCATGTCAGATGTTTAACTTGATAAATGCTGAGCATTGTGTGCCTAGTGGTCCCTGTGGTTATGTGTCCTGTAGGTTGAGCAGAGGTGGATCAAGCCACAGAAGAGGCATAGCTAGGCTTTGGCAAGGCCTCCTTACGCTTACTGTCTACCTCAGATATGAGAGAGAAACGGACAAAGAGAGTCACCCCGGCGCAGGCGTCACCTGGATTAACAGGGTCTGCGCCAGTTGTCGGAGAACCAGGACAAACTGACTAAAAGTGGGCGACTGGAACTAGAACAAAACATTTATGGACAAGAGATGACAGGGAGCTGATGGAATGCTACTACCAAAGCTCCCCCAGTGAAAGTGCTTCCATAAAGAGGATGTGGGACCTATGGACACTTTGAAACCAAACATAAAGACTACCACCTAAACAACCAGTAGCTCAGTGTTCCAACATCACAACTACAGACGATGAGGTAGGACACAGATGCTACGGCAAGGGGGAGCCAGGACAACAGGTCAGGTCATCATCATCCCCACACTCTGAAATTGGGTACCAAACACCAAGAACAAAAAAAAAACTTGGAGGCTGAATGCAAGAGCAGCTGACCTGAGAGATTCTAAGATTCTTTCTAAGGCCTCAAGTACTGACAGCTTGCTAGCCCATTTTGACCTTGGAACTTCCAGTCCATACTCTGCACAGATGTTCCTGTACACTATGCCAGCCAATTGTTATGGTATTCACTAAGTACACCATCAGTTTGGGTCATCTTCCTGATGTACTCCTGGATTTTTGCTGTTTCATCCTTGATAGTGGCTCTGACACTCACTGGAGCTGGATTTGGGGTGAAACCCTCCATGCATTCTAAGGAGCTTTCTTGTCTTGATATCAGTGGCTTCTATCTCCTCTTTGGCTCAGCTTATTATCCCAGTAGAGTATCTGATAACCAGCAGAGCATAGGTGTTGATTGCCCAGATCTTGTTCTTCCCATCTAGCTGACCTCTCAGGACTTGGCTTACTCTCTGCAGGTATTTGGTCGTTGCTGCTTTCCTTTATGGTTCCCATTTGCCTGTGGGGCTTAAGGTACTTGTAGCCGTATTCATCTTCTGCTATGGCGCCTTCTGTTAGTTCAAACAAAAACAAAAGAACTGGTGGTTCACTTAAGAAAATCCATAGTTTCTATCTGTGGTGAGAAAATTGAGGTGCTCTCTGAATACAAATTCCTGGGAGTCAACTAGGAGAATAAACTGGATTGGACATTAAACTCAGCTGTTATTGACAAAAAAGCCCAGAGCCTGATGTATTTTCTGAGGGGGACTTCAATGTTGCTGTGGTCTGCTAAGAGCCATGGTGGAAGACACTAACTGGCTGGGTAAATTGTTCTGGAGGGCTGGCTCTGTTTTGTGCGTGAAGCTGGAACCCTTTTATACCGTGGCTGAGAGAATGATGCTGTCCAAACTCCTCTTAATCCTCGACTATAACCCACTACACAGTGTACTGACTGGACAGAGGACAGACTGATCAATATCAAGTGCTCCACAGAGCGCCACAGGAGATCCTTCCTTCTAGTGGCCATTAGACTATAAATCCTCCACTCACTGTAAGGGGGAGTGGTACTGACAACATCATCAACATCATTACTCATGTAATCATTTATGTTGTCACTGTTACTGCACAACATTCCACCCTTCACTATTAACATTTCTTCCATATTTATATATCCTTTGTTTTTACTGAGCATTTTTACCATATATGTGTTTGTTGTTGTTTTTTTCAGGTTATGGTTCTTTATTATCTTTTGAACTAAGAGCAACTGTAACGAGGCAAGACAATTTCCCTCTGGGATTAAAAAAGTTTTTGAAGTTTTCTTACCATATTCGGTAACCGGTCATGTAGTTTGACTGGGGGGTTCTGAACAGCAATATATATAATGCGCAGTACAAAAGTATTTACTGTTATTCTAAAGGTAATTATGCTGCCACCATCTGGCTGATCACTATTAGAAATAATTATTTCCAATTATAACATGTTAGCACCAGTACCATGAAGAAAAACAGCCGAGCTGCTGTGTTTTTATCGATTTCCCCCATTAGCCGCGCGTAGGGAGAACACGTGAAACGACAAAAAGCCGAATGAACTTTGCACAACCGAAGAGCAAACCAAAGGACAATATCATCTCCATGAGGTGGAGCATAACAAAATAACGTGTTGGTCGGGAATTGTTGGTAGTTTACTTGATTACGTGATTTGTGTAAATAAATTAGTAGAGTGTTTCTTCAAATCCAGCTTCTACTTGCTTCTACTAAGAGTAAACAGCTGACAGGAAACGCGGCCACTTTCACCGGAAAGGAGGAACAGTTTTTATTGTTGCCTGAGAGCTGCTGTAATGGCGGTGTCTCGTCGCTCCTCGCAGCAGCAACAACAGCAAACTACTTTACAGTCTCCGCCAAGAAACGGCTCGATTTCGGGCGCTCCTCCGGCCTCTCCGCCGATGGCTCTCCTGACCTCGGCTGTCGGACCACCGGAGAGTGAGAGGGAATGCAGCGGAGGGATCGACATGGCCATGGCCTCCCCGGACCTACCAGCCCCGGTCCTAGCGAGCAGTGCGAGCTCCACAACGACAACCTCAGGCGGCGGCAGCAGCAGCGTCTCAAGCCCAGGCTCCGGAGCTGCCAGTCCCACTGACGGCAGCAGCGGCATCGGTGGGGCGTTCAGGGAGTTGTTCGAGGCCTGTCGAAACGGGGACGTTTCTAGAGTAAAGAGACTTGTGGATTCAGTGAATGTAAACGCGAAGGACATGGCTGGACGCAAATCGACTCCCCTACATTTCGCTGCGGGTAACGATGAGCTAAGCTAATGTAACATTAACGTT
>OMLM01007581.1:127374-152354 GCA_900302695.1 Helostoma temminkii
TTGTACCATCAGATAACATACTGTGACGACTAGTCAGCCAATTCTGTGTTTCGGTCGACGTGTTTTACTGACAGCCAGAAGTATTTGTCCTTCAATGACGGTAAAGAAAACGTTTTATCGCGTCAGAATTAACGGTAATAGCATACTAATGCTAACGGGGTAAATTGACGCTGCACAGCTTGGTTAATAAAACTGACGTTTCTCAAACTTAAGTTATCCCTCATTAAGTTCATGGGTCAAACACTAAACCATCTTCGGTTTAGCTTCAGTATAGTTTTACCGAGGGCTGCGACACAAGTTCAGGAGTTTACACTCAGTTAGCATTAGCACAAATGCTGCTGAGCCCCCTCCCATCCCCCTCCCAATAAAAACGCACAGACTCGGCTTTCGTGTGACGATAAACCACAACATGACTGATGCTACAGTTTTTCCCCAAGTATTATGTATCACAACTTAGCAGTTTTATGAGTTTTGTAGGGATTTCCGCGTGGATGCTACAGTTAGGACCATCAAGCAGTTTTATATGCTATAGATAGGTTAGTGTATTGTGGACTAATAGCTTCATATTCAGGAAAAGCTCAGTTTAAAAGCACTTTTAATCCTCTCTTAGGTTTTGGCAGAAAAGATGTGGTGGAGCACCTCTTGCAGACAGGAGCCAATGTTCATGCCAGGGATGATGGAGGACTTATCCCCCTGCATAATGCCTGCTCTTTCGGCCATGCAGAAGTTGTCAGCCTCCTCTTGTGTCAGGGCGCAGACCCCAATGCCAGGGATAACTGGAACTACACTCCATTACACGAGGCTGCCATCAAGGGAAAGATCGATGTGTGCATTGGTGAGGATTTTTTAAGCACAGTTCTGCAAAACAATAGTGGTTGTTTTAGAGTCTGTTCTACTTTAGTGTGATTAGTTGCAATTTATCTTTAAGGTGCTTGAAAAACTTGACAACTTTCAGACTGACAGTCAAAGAGTGCTGCGATTTAATGCAGCACACAACAAGAAGGCTCTTTTCCCACAGTTGTCAGCTTTGTTTCGTCTACCAACGTCTCTGCTGTGTCACCAAAGAATCTAAATGAATGTACTGGGTGACACAAAAGAGAAATGTGAAAGATGTGAGGACAGCACCAAAATCTTTTCTTCATTTGTTCCTTTATCACCCAGTGTTACTCCAGCACGGAGCCGATCCAAACATCCGCAACACTGATGGCAAATCTGCTCTGGATCTAGCTGACCCATCTGCAAAAGCTGTTCTCACTGGTTAGTCCCTCTTAGCAGCTTATCTCTCACACTTACGCTTTAGCCATTTAACACACTCTTGTACACATGCATATATAAATATATGCATCAGTATACCAGACATCCTCTGACAGTAATAGCTTATATACCAAGTTACATAACATGCTAACATTTATGGATAGTGTTTTGCATGCCTAGCTCTAATCTGAATACTTATTTTCATACAGGTGAATACAAGAAGGATGAACTTTTGGAAGCAGCAAGGTGAGTGTCCATCTGACTGGTCATAACACATACGTTCTGTTGGCCAGAGTCAGATATTGGTGTTTTGTTCTGCTCATCGTGTTTATACTTGACTTTACTGTAAGAGAGTACATTCTTAGCCGTGTTTGAGGCTGTAACAGGAAGTGGTTGTGAATGGTGACAAGCAGATTGGCAGTATCACACAAGGTTCTAATGGTCAGCAGTTATAAATTATCCTGATGACTACACATTATAACACTTAAATAAAAGTAACACAAAGTAGTACTTAGTTGAAACCAGTATTGCATAGTTATGATCTACGAAAGCCTGTGGAACACTTTTAGATTATGGACTTCACTGGGTGTTTGATGGCAGATACTTCATGACATCAATCTTTTCCACCATGTAATTACAGGAGTGGAAATGAAGAAAAGCTCATGGCGCTTCTGACTCCGTTAAATGTCAACTGTCACGCCAGCGACGGCCGCAAGGTAAACATGGCACTTTTACCACAGTGCATCACAAAAGACAGTTATCTGTCAACAGCTTTGATATAAAATGTCTTGCAGTGTTGCAAAGTAGTTGCACTTTATTTTAAAGAATACCAAGAATGTATGAGTAAAGAAGTACACCCTCCAGCCTGATTATTGCTGTTTTAGTTTGTCTGGTGTAGTAAAGAGGATGTTGCAGGATATTTGGGAGGCGATTCATATTATGTCTTTATATCTGTAATTGTGCATGTATGCTATAATCAGACTAGGTTAAAAATCCATTTGCTTCTGTCACAACATCTCAACTTTAACAAACTTCATTAATCCTCTGCTGTCTGGGTGTTCAGGTTCTATTTTTGTATTGTGTTTGTTGTCAGGCGTTTTTTTGTTTATTTTGTGTCTGTGTGATTAGAAAAACAACACTGATCCAGTTAGTTAAGTTTAATGATGCTAGTTGTTGTTTTTCTGGTAGAAGCAGACAGAACGTTCCTTTTATTTACTTTTTTTAATACACGATGTTTGAAGCTGGTGTCGTGATGAAATTATTGTCTCTTCTTCCCTATAATCACACTTTCCTTCCCAGATGCTTTAGTGAAGATATTTATGATCTTGCAATCTATTTATATTCACAAGCTTTCACACAGTGCAGAATACATGAGGCTGTTTATTCTGCACAGTTTATTTCTCTCAGTTTATTCATCCAGGCCATGTTATTGGAACTTTTGTTGTTGTGGGCGAGTAGCCTGGATGGGTACTTGTCTTTATTAAAGTCGCAAACATTTATAGGACGCATTTGTTTTCTTCTTTCAGCTTTGGTGATTTAGGTCTGTTTTTGCAGTTCATGCCCTCTGATGTATTCACCCCCGTTTAGGTTCATTTTTGCTTTTACTGTTTTTAGTCGTTTAGATATTTCTTATGTTCTTTATTGCAATCTTAAAATTGTAAATAACTCCAACCTTTAATCACCATTGCCACTAACAGTTTATCAGCTTAGCTCATTTCTTTCATCCCTAATCACATTTTCTTCAACAGCAGTTAAGCTATAACTCCCTCCCTGCTTCCTTCACTGTATATTTAGAGTTTGCATAATTTAAGCCAGTGTGCAGTGTAGATTGGCCCGGACACCATTAAGCAGTACCTGCCTTTTCACACAGCTGCAGAGAAATCATTATTTACCCTCTCTGGACTAGTCTCACATTTAATTTGAAACCATATTTTATTTTACGGATCAAGCAGTGATTTTTGTTACTAGTGCTTATGTTTCAGTTAGAAGGGACAAAATTGCTGTGAAAAGATACTGTCATTTTGTAATTTTTGTTTCATTTTGTTTTCTGTGTGACTCTGGCAACATTTGTCGATCAGTCAACATCCCAAAAAATGCTGGTAAGTTGACCTTGATAACGGCCACTTGATTGATGCACTGTTGTGATCTTTTTTGTTTTGTTTTATTTCTTTTTAATCCATTGTTTTTATTTGACCAATAAGCTGGCTGTCACTTGTTAATTGCACATCATGGACCTAGGTGTATGGGTCACTCATGTATCCTACCCTGCTCCTCTGTGTGTGTCTGAGTAAGTGTGTGTTTGTGTGCGCGTCATGTGACTGACTGAGTGAGCGCGGTGGGTTGGTGTCATGGTGACAACTCATCTTTTTGGATTTGGAGAGGAGCTCAAAATGTCCACTGCCTGCTTTCTTCAGCGTCTGTCCTGTCCTGCACACTCACCCACACTATTCCAACTTCCAATCACTTGCTCTTCAGTCAGTATCTAATTTTGCTTTTAATTTATTCATTGATTATTATTTTTTGATGGTCACTCATGCATGCCTGAAGGCCTGTCCCTCTGCATTTTGTCAAGTGGAAACCTGAAAACATGCTTGTGAAATTTGTGTCTACTTCACATTCTTTGTTGGGTCGAGTTGGTATGCCATAATGAATGGACTGTATTTCATTGTAGTGTTATGCTACCCTCCATGGTGATGACTTGATTGCTTGTGTCACCCTACACTGAATGATGACTCCATGATTTGACTTGCACATATGATTATGTCACTGTGGCTTGAGATCTAACATTTGGCTTTCTGGGTTTTACATTAACATCACAGCATGGAAACTGAAATGACTGTTGCTTTTTTACTATTATAAGCTTTACTTCAACTCACCACTTGAATAGAGAACAGCTGACTTTGGATTTGCAGCTTTTAGACCAGGGGTAGGTAACCCTTGTCCTCGAGGGGTTTTCCAGCTATCTCTGCACTGCCCACTGCTAATTACCTGGATTGTGTTTTTTCAGTCAGTCGTAAGCAGGAATATACCAGTTGACGTTGTCTTGTCACTCCACCCTCATCTGAGATGGTGTGTTCCAGCTTAGGATTGACTCAACATATCTGATCCAGGCAGTCAGCCATGGGTGAGCTGGGGATAGTTGGGAAAACAAGCAGAGCCGCCTAACTCAGACCAGGGTTGCCCATCCCCTGGTTTACACTGTTTATTTTTCTTGGCTGAAATTAAGCAATTTGTTTGTTCTTCTAATGGCTTTCTTAAACATGCTTATCATAGCTTCTTCGCTTCCTCTTATGGTTGAGGTTCAATAAGACTTTAAAATTTGCATGATTATTTTTTTTATTTAGTTGTATGCCTACCTGTAAATGTTCTAAAGCTTCACAGCTTATAAACTGAGCATGTTATTATATCCCAGCTGTAGTTCCTATCCATCCATTAACTCTTAACAATTGCCACAGTGGATTCTTTCTCTCTACATAAAACTCAGAAAAAAAATTGTTTGTGACTTTGTCAGATGATAATTGAGGTAGATGAGTAATGAGGTTGAAGTTGCTTGGCATCACTCACTCAAGCCAAACAAAAATCAACAGCAAATGACTTGTTGCTGGATTTGCCCACAAACCTCATTGGCCTTGCATCATCGCATCCACCACTCATCTGCAGCTCACTGAGCATAGCCTGCCGTAGCACATTGCTTCCAGCCCCTAATCAGCCACTTGCTCCTGTGGCCATCGAAAACAGCAGACACTAAACCAGCATGCAGTCTGTGTGTGCTTTAATAAGTTGCCGTCTCTTACAGTCAACGCCCCTCCACCTGGCTGCCGGCTACAACCGGGTCCGCATTGTTCAGCTGCTTCTCCAACACGGAGCTGATGTTCATGCTAAAGACAAAGGGTGAGATATCATGGGCACTTGAAGACCCCTATATGTAAGTCTGACATTTTTCTTAAAAATAACCTCAGTGTCTTGTCCCCTCAGTGGTCTCGTGCCTCTTCACAACGCCTGCTCCTATGGTCACTTTGAGGTCACTGAGCTTCTCCTTAAAGTAAGACCTGCAATAAGCTTTGTAAATGTGAATTTGATGAGATTATTTTTTTGAGAATTACATAGTAGGAAAAAGCCAAACATACCTGTGTTTATAAAAAGTTATCACTTCCCAGAATTTATGAAAACTTCTAATGTCAGATTTTCATTTTCTGTTTTAGTTAGAAAAATCTATAAGGTTTATTAGATGAGAGAAAGTGTCTGACATACTTTAAAAATGAATAGTCATATCTTAATAGATTTGGTTTACATGCTGCCTGTGTCTGCAAAACACATTTTAATTCTTGCTCTTTAATTAACCTGTGTTCTGATGTGCTGTTCTGTCTGCAGCATGGAGCCTGTGTGAATGCCATGGACTTGTGGCAATTCACTCCTCTTCACGAGGCAGCATCAAAGAACCGGGTGGAGGTCTGCTCCTTGCTGTTGAGCCATGGAGCTGACCCCACCCTGGTGAACTGTCACAGCAAGAATGCTGTGGACATGGCCCCCACCCCTGAGCTTAAAGAAAGGCTCACCTGTAAGTTCTGTCTATCACACAGCAGAAACACAGACATGGTTGCACACAGTCATTACACATCATTTGCCATTTTCTTGTCTTTCTCTTCTCCTATAGATGAGTTCAAAGGTCACTCACTACTGCAAGCAGCCCGGGAGGCAGACATGGCCAAAGTGAAGAAGACGTTGGCGCTGGAGATCATCAGCTTCAAACATCCTCAGACCAACGAGACGGCTCTGGTCAGAACCAAGTCTTAACTACTTTTTAGCATGGGAAATAAATCGCTGCTTAACAGTGGTGGCTGAGCTGCTAGCCTCCTCACACAACTTTGTAGACAGTTCTACCCATGTTGTTTAGGTGGTCAGTGGGTTTACTTACTTGATTTACACATTTGTTGGTCATACAGGTCTTTAACATAAACCTGTGTGTATCTGTTTCAGCACTGTGCTGTGGCTTCCCCACATCCCAAGAGGAAGCAGGTGACTGAGTTGTTGCTGCGTAAAGGAGCCAACATCAATGAGAAGAACAAAGAGTAAGTCCCTACCTTTACATTTAATCTTGATTTTAAACTAGAAAACCTAACCTAAAATTAAAAGAGAAACTTGGGTGTATGTTCAAGCACAAAAAAATGCCAAGAAAAAATGGTGGTAAACAAGCAAAAAAAGTATCCATCAGTGCAGTGCGCTTGATAAACATGTTGTATGTTGTCTTCCAGCTTCATGACTCCCTTGCATGTTGCTGCTGAGAGAGCTCACAATGATATCTTGGAGGTGCTGCAGAAGCATGGAGCTAAGGTGTGTAGTGTTTTTTTTTTCTGCATATCCATTTTGTTCTGCCAGATGTAAAGATAGACAGTGTATTCTGGCAGAGGTAAAAGCATGTGTTGCTGAAAGTTAATCTCCTTTGATCCCAGGTAAATGCCGTAGACACATTAGGTCAGACAGCTCTTCACAGGGCTGCGCTGGCTGGTCACATCCAGACCTGCAAGCTGCTGCTGAGCTATGGGGCCGACCCCTCCATCGTGTCTCTGCAAGGATTCACCGCTGCTCAGATGGGCAATGAGGCTGTACAACAGATTCTCAATGGTAATCACACCCACCATGTTCTTTACTTAACAAAAATAAAAATGCACAATAATTTAAAAAAATACTATCATGCTATATCATACTATATACATGTATACTATATAAAACATTTGCTATTAGTATTGTGGGCAAATAATTATCAAAAGAATGATGTTTAAAACATTGAACAGAAAACAGTGACCACTGATCTGATAAATGATTTAATGTCATATTCTTATTGCAAATGTGTATTCAGAGAGCATGTGTATTGATAATTTGTTTTTGTTTTGTTTTTTTTCCTTTTTCCCAGAAAATGTTCCCACTCGTAATTCTGATGTAGACTACAGATTTCTGGAGGCAGCTAAAGCCGGGGATCTTGATACAGTGCAAGTAAGTGTAGTTTCCTCTCATATTGTACCAGCAGTGGCTTTATGTTGCCTTTATAGACAATGTACTTTTGTTCAGTTTAATTGCAGCTGTGGGTTATAAACTACTGTGAACGCCACATTGTTATTGTCTTTTATTTTATCTTCTTAACATTTTGAATTTCTAATTGTCATATTGTCTTTGTATGGCAGCAACTTTGCACGCCCCAGAATGTAAACTGCAGAGACTTGGAGGGCCGCCACTCCACTCCGCTCCACTTTGCAGCTGGTTATAACAGAGTGGCTGTCGTTGAGTATCTGCTACATCATGGAGCTGATGTCCATGCCAAAGACAAGGGGTGAGTTCTGTAACTTCTACTTCATATACTATATTTGTAGGTTGTTTAAAATGTTTTAAAAGAATCAAATATATAGTTTTGTGTTTTCAGTTTCTTTGTGTTTTTATTATGAGACACAAATTGAATGTTGCAAGAAGGTGCACCTTATACCTCCAGTAGGATGACTTTCATTTTTTACTTTGTTGTGTCCTCCAGTGGTCTGGTTCCCCTTCACAACGCGTGTTCCTATGGTCATTATGAAGTGGCCGAGCTGCTGGTCAGACATGGAGCTTCAGTCAATGTGGCTGATCTGTGGAAGTTCACTCCGCTTCATGAGGCTGCAGCAAAAGGCAAATATGAGATCTGCAAACTGCTGCTCAAGGTGAGAAACAACTAATCTGCATTTATTCTTGTACAGCACTTACAATGATGACCATGTGACTCATCTCATATGTAACAGACATTTAGGTAAAATAGCAAATTGAGAAATTTACTTTTTTGTTCAGCACGGAGCCGACCCGTCTAAGAAGAATCGTGACGGCAACATGCCACTGGACATGGTCAAAGATGGAGACACAGACATCCAGGATCTGCTAAGGGGTGATGCCGCCCTGCTAGACGCTGCCAAGAAGGGCTGTCTGGCTCGAGTTCAGAAACTCTGCTCCCCAGAAAATATCAACTGCAGAGATACACAGGGACGCAACTCCACACCACTCCACCTTGCGGGTAATCAGCTGGTTTGACCTGTTTCTGATTTGGTCTTTGTACTGAATGATCTTGACCCTGTCCTGGTGTGTATATACAGAGAGATTGGCCGATTTCTGCAGCATTGTCTCGAATACTGTATGTGTATTGCCTGACCTGTTGTATTCAGCTATCTCTTGAAAAATAGATAAATGAAGCTTATGTTTATTTCAAAGTATTTAAAAATGATATTTTCATGCCATATGTTAAAACATGCAAATTTTCATGCCGATTTCTATAACTTGTCTTCTCTTCAGCTGGCTACAACAACCTCGAGGTGGCAGAGTATCTGCTGGAGCATGGAGCTGATGTCAATGCCCAGGACAAAGGAGGCCTTATCCCTCTTCATAACGCTGCTTCTTATGGGGTCAGTCTCTTACATACAATAAAGGCAAACACATTACTTATTACATTCAGATCAAGGCGAGGTTTCATTTACACTAGCTGCAAGTAAGTCAACATTGTGAATTTGTTGCTACATTTTTTTTAACTAAAAGATTTATTGTCTTTTTTTTCTCTCCTTCACAGCATGTGGACATTGCAGCCCTACTGATCAAGTACAATACATGTGTGAACGCTACGGACAAATGGGCTTTCACACCCCTCCATGAGGCAGCCCAGAAGGGTCGCACACAGCTCTGCGCACTGCTGCTGGCACATGGCGCCGACCCCACAATGAAGAATCAAGAGGGGCAGACTGCTTTGGACTTGGCCACGGTACCAGCTTCTTCAGCATTTTTTAAGGCATAGATAAGTTAAAGCTAATTAAAACTATGGTTAGTAGTTACTGAGTTACATGACCATTTCTGTACTCTTGTTCTTGAGGGACAAAGAGATGGTACAGTAAAAGAACCTAAGAGAACTTGGGTCGGGCTCCTACTAACTAGTTTTTCCTGGTCATCCATGCAGGCTGATGATATCCGAGCTCTGCTGATGGATGCCATGCCACCCGATGCCCTGCCCAGCTGCTTCAAGCCTCAGGCCACAGTGGTCAGCGCCTCGGTCATCTCCCCTGCCTCCACACCATCCTGTCTGTCAGCTGCCAGCAGCATAGACAACCTGGCCGGGCCACTCACTGAACTGGCTGCTGCAGCCTCTTCCGGGACCTCTGGAGTGGCAGATGGAGCCACTGGTGCTGACCGTAAGGAAGGGGAAAGTACGTTTGTTGAATTTATGATAAGGACTACTGGTTGAACTTGATGAACAGAGAAAAATATCCACAAAAACATTTGTAAACACTGTTAAAAATGGTGAATTATGTTTCATATTCAATACTTTTTTTTTTTTTTTATAGTGACAATGTTGGACATGAACATCAGTCAGTTCTTGAAGAGCCTTGGCCTAGAGCACCTGAGGGACATATTTGAGCGGGAACAGGTTGGCTATCTCAAAAATACTTTTATGCTATTACACTTAGATGTCATGGATCTGGTTATCTGTTGTGGCTGCTACTGGCAAATGTGATTTTACATGTTGATGTAAATTTCTCAAACTCCTGTGCTGTGTCATTTCTCCAGATCACCTTGGATGTGCTGGCTGATATGGGTCACGAGGAGCTGAAGGAGATCGGCATTAACGCCTATGGACACAGGCACAAGCTTATCAAAGGTGTGGAGCGGCTGCTGGGCGGTCAGCAAGGTGAGGAGGCATCCTTTTTAAAGTCACTAAAATCCAAACATTTTTAAACGCCTTAACTTTCAAGGCTTTAAGGCATTTAACTTTGACTCATTTACTTTTCAGGTGCCAATCCCTACCTGACATTCCACTGTGCCAACCAAGGCACCATCCTGATAGACCTCGCCCCAGACGACAAGGAATACCAGTCTGTGGAGGAGGAGGTGAGATGAGTTCACAGTCTTAACATTGTATTTTAATGGTCAGAATTTTGTGTTTTTGGAAGTTACAGAGTATGTATGCAAATGAAACATACCACTGCATGTGACAAAAACATTGACTGAGTTTATAATAGTTATAAAATCATAGTGTTGTTGTTTGTGTCCCTCAGATGCAGAGCACCATCAGAGAGCACAGAGATGGGGGCAACGCTGGTGGTGTGTTCAGCAGATACAACATCATCAAGGTCTGAACCAGGAATCTCTCTGTGCTTGTTTTGTTTCAGTATTCTGCTGAAACTCTATTTGTCTGTTATTTTTGCTTCAAACTAACCTGATGTCTGAGAGTCATCATTTAACTCTTTGCGTACAAGAGACAACGCCTAACATCTTGTTTACTATGTGTCACAGATTCAGAAGGTGGTAAATAAGAAGCTGAGGGAGCGTTACACCCATCGGCAGAAGGAGATCGCAGATGAGAACCACAACCACCACAATGAGCGGATGTTGTTTCATGGTAACCACACCCACTGTCACACCAGCTGTTTGCTTTGTGTTTGGTTCTTCAAACAGTACTATGTTCACGTTTTAGTTTGTCAGGCATATTCATGTTAATGTGTAAAACAGATACTGTATATAATATCATCCCACTACTCGTCTCAATCGCCTTCAGGTTCCCCTTTCATCAACGCCATCATTCACAAAGGTTTTGATGAACGCCACGCCTACATAGGTGGGATGTTTGGAGCAGGGATCTACTTTGCAGAAAACTCCTCAAAGAGCAATCAGTACGTCTACGGCATCGGCGGAGGCACAGGCTGCCCGACGCACAAAGACCGATCCTGCTACTTGTGCCACAGGTAACTTTGACTTGACATGTACTTGAACTACCAGGGCTTAAAGGCACCATTAAACTCAATCCCAACACAACCTCTCTGACCTTTCAGGCAAATGCTGTTCTGCCGAGTGACACTGGGCAAGTCCTTCCTACAGTTCAGTGCCATGAAGATGGCCCACGCCCCACCAGGACATCATTCTGTAATTGGTCGACCCAGTGTTAACGGCCTAGCCTACGCTGAGTACGTCATCTACAGAGGAGAGCAGGTAAACTCAGACACTAGCTTGTGAAAAGTTTATTGAAGACAAGAAACAATCCATTAAACCCCTGCTGTGTAATGTTGCCTAATGTCTTGTTTTTTTCTCCAGGCCTACCCAGAGTACCTCATCACCTACCAGATCCTTAAACCGGAGAGCACAGCACAGTCTGCTGCAGCAGCTGAGCAGAAGTCATAGTTACTCTACATCACACAAACACAAGGACTCTATGCTCGTTTTTTTCTCTATCATATTGCAAATGCCTGAAAACCTTTTATTTACCAAACACATTTCCAGTCTCCTGTCCAGTAGAACCCATGGTGACCTGTGCTTCATGAGCAGAAATGCTGTGTAATACTCTCTTACTTGTAGTGATGACACATTTTTTTTCTTCCCTTTGGCAGCATGTTAATACAGAAGCATGTAAAGCCCAATAGCGTGCGTGGGTTAGTTATTCCCCTCCCTCCTCACCAATCAGGAGATGCTTGTAGAGGTTTTTTTTGAAGTATCAGCATTAGCAGTTTGCCACTCTTTGTTGACTCATGCCTTGTGACTGTGGAGAATCGCTGGCCCTCCCACCACTACACACACACACACACAGTCTCGCTGTCATAACATGAAATCCTTGGACTACTGCCCAACTGTATCTGGATTCATCCTGTACAGAATGGCCTCTGGTAACTGTGATTTTAACATGTATAACACTACCAAGCGGGTAACATTGCTTTGTTGCTATGCTGTAATTCTGACTTTGTGAACTTTAACCCCAAGGACACTACAAACACTGAACTGAAAATGGTTTTTAGTGAGTTTTATTCAGGGCTGGACACATTCGGCTAAGAAAGGGCTCTGTTAAATCCTAGAAGTTGAGGCTATTTAATTGTCATTACGATTCTGATCTGTATGAGAGAGGTTATATACTCAGCAGCCCAAGTGCAGTGTAAGGCATCATAATTGCTCATTTGTGTGGATGTTGTATATTAAAAGCATTATATATGACTGCGCTTCAAACAGTAAAGCCGGTATATGTTGAAATGTGCTTGTGATGCCTTAACACCCAGTAGTCAGTGAACTCAACAAAGCACCCTTTCTGTCACCATGGTCTTACTCAGACATCCCACGCATAAGGATTTGCACTTTTACATAGAAACCTATTTAAGTTATTTTGAATTTAAATTGCAAATTTGCAGGAAAAAATATTTGTACAGGTTGTGTAAATGGTTGTGTATAACTGTTGCTGTTTAATGGTATGTTTGAGGTCAACTGTAAATGACATCTGTATTTTTCCTTTCATGCCCTCGTGATTCTCAACTAGTTTTCTTTTTTTTTTAATAAATGTCCTGTTAACACCGTTCTTGTTGTTTATTTACCAGTTGTCAAAATGCTTTGCCATCTTTGTAGAAATCTTAAGTTTCTGCCTTCATTGTACACAACATTTTAACATGACGGGTAAACTGACAGGTATTAGTTCTTGGACATCAGTGTTGAAAGCCAAAGGAAAGTTTCCTCCTTTCTGTCCACAGCAGTTCTTTGAGGATGCAGTGTGTGGCATTATGTAAAGCCTGCAGATCATGTTCCCTGAGTCTGAACTTAACTTCAAGTCACTATTCTCTCTAAGATGGAAGCTATGAAAAATATAATCCCGCTATTTTGTCTGATTTTCAATTCAAAGGGTTAATATAAGCATTTATTTCTAATGTGTTCTGTTGCACAACAATCATATTTTGCATATATTTTGTGTACGTGTAATGGATTGTTCAAATCTTTTGAATTTGGTGTTTATAATCAGTAGGCGAAAGACTACAACAAGCGTCGCATGTAAAAAACGTCATCATACTCAGCTGACTGCGACTGCAGCTTATGACTGGGCTGGACGTGTTTGTTTTGCTGTGTTTTACTCTTGTTGCAGAGTTAATTTCTTTTCAGATATAATGTTTAAGACATGTTTGGTTTTAAATTGGCCTCCCGATGCTAATTTCACATCCTTTCTGTAGCTTTTTAAGCTAGCGCGACGTACTGATTCGTCGTGCTCTGTCGCAGAGATGCATTGGAAAAGTTTTTCTGTGTTTGCATTTCTCATTAGTATTTACAAAACGTCAAGCTCTTCACATGTTATCACAGTCGATGTGGGCAGGCCTACAGGGAATCTTCAACATTTCTGGAGAAGCACTGGTTTCTGGTAGGTCACATATAAACTCAGTTATTGATAGTTACTCCCATATAATACTCAGTGGTGGACATGAGGCGAAAAGTTAAGATTTTGTTGACATGGAGAAGCGAATTTGCTAATATTTTCATGCCGAATTTTCCAAAAGACCTGTGTGATTAATAAACAGCGTCATATCAATCAAATGTCTTTAACAAAGGTGAAATATTTTGTAAATAACTATTAAATAATAGTTTTTTGCAATGTAGATTTGCATAGGTTTTCTCAAGAGATAATAAAATGTAGTCTAAGCTACACTTTTACATTGATAAAAACATACGTATAAATTACTAAATGCATTTTTGTGTCACTGGTACCACAGTTTTAAATAATGATGAGGCTGCTTCTCGTGTCCAGTCCCCCTCTCCCTCACACTCAGGCCCACCAGTTTGACCTGAGCATCGACCAGCAGCTGAACCTGGCCTATGTGGGCTCAGTCCCTCATGGAGGGATCCAGCAGGTCAGGATACACTGGATGCTAGAGCTCATCAGTGCACAGTAAGTGAGCTAGTAGGTGGAGACCACGGCTTTAACGACTGTATGCTGTTCTCTAAACTCATGCAACAGAAAGTGTGACGCTTTTTCAAATTCGAAAATCTGCATAGTTTAACTTGAGTATTTGTCCATGTGTCTTAATTTTGTCATTGTAGAGATATTGAAGGGCGACCTCTGTACAACTTCACTAAGCTGGACCAACTGATAGATCTCCTGTGGATTAATGGACTTCGACCAGGTATTTTATTGTCACTCCAGGCTGCTATTTGTGATGCATGTCTTAAAGTCATGTTCTTGCTTTAAGTTGTTTTAATTGCCTGTGCGACTATGTCTATGATGAATTTTTGCATTTTTGGTTTTTAGGTTTTGAACTCATGGGCAGCGTCTCTAACTACTTCACTGACTTTGAGGACAAATCACAAGTGATCGAGTGGAGAAATCTGATTTATCTCATAGCCAGGAGGTACATAGGTGAGTGAGTGCCCACTTGTGTTGTTTTGTCAGTGTTAATATTTATGATGTAATATCGGTCAGTAAATCTTTAAAATACACACATACAAAAAATAATAATTACAAAACTAACATGATTTAAGAATTGAGAACATGACCACAACTGGTGAAGATTGATTTTTATGTATCAGTTTGATTGCTGCTATTTTATTATTTGTATTTCAGAAAAATAACAAAAACTTTGGGGTCATTGTAATGTGGTTTCCATGAGTAACTTTAATGGAACCTGCCTTCGCATAATGTGTCGTTCTGTCATGTTCATTTCAAGTGTTCATTGTTGATTCTCATTTGCAGACAAATACGGTCTGGGAAGTGTTTCTCAGTGGAACTTTGAAACATGGAACGAGCCCAACAACCATGACTTTGACAATGTCACTATGTCAATTCAAGGTAAATCTATAAAGCAGCCTGGATGACATTTCTATCACTTCTGTCACTTCAATTCTTTTTAAGCCAAAATTGTTGCCAAGTGTACAACAGAATACAGATTGTGCCTTGCTTTTCCTCATTTTCTTTTATGACATATTACTTGAGATTAATTATACATTATTACTTCCAATTAAAAAAGTGTCATCTGATAAAAGCATATTTGAAACTTTACATGCATTATCAGACATATATTTACTAATATTTACCTACTAATGCTTAGGGCTCCATTCTATTGTATTGTCCGGAGATATTTTTATAATTCCTGATTATTGACTGGCAATATTAATGACATAGTGTTTGCATATGTGCTATAACAAGTTTGCGTGTTGGAAGAGGGCATAAAATCAGATAAGAAATCAAAGAGTTGTGTTGGAAACCTGTACCAACACACGCTGGAAATGTTACTGAAATTAGTTTCACCATCACCTAAAGCAATGGCTTTTACCAAAACCTATTTAATGTTTGCATTGCATTTATTATACTTTTAAAGGGTTCTGTGTTGTTTCTTTAGGGTTTCTAAACTACTATGACGCATGTTCAGAAGGCCTGCGTTCTGCCAGCAGTCTCCTCAGGTTTGGGGGTCCAGGAGACTCCTGTCACTCCCCCCCACATTCCCCATACTGTTGGGCCATGCTGCAGCACTGCTACAACGGCACCAACTACTTCACTGGAGAGACTGGAGTCAGGATTGATTACATTGCCCTGCACAAGAAGGTTAGGCACGCAGGCTGTACATGAATTGAGTACAGCCATTTGCAAGATTGAAAATGAAATGATTGACGTGACCAGACAACCTATGAAAGGCTTTCACTGCGTTCGGTTTCAGTAAACCTCTAGTGCACAGAGACATTTAGCATTTAACACAATTCAGATGCTGACAAGAATGTACCTGGGGAAATAGAGAATCGAGATTATAATAAAGAAGTATTTATCTTTAAATGTATTAATTTAAATACATTAAAAATAACGAACTCAAAAACAGAAAGACAGAAATTTATTGCTTTAGATTGTATTGAAGCTGTTGTTTTGTTGTTTATTTTTGCTCTATTTAGGGAGGAGGGCACTCGTTGCCTATTCTACAGCAGGAGATCCAGACAATCGAGGAGATCCAGGAGCACTTCCCCCAGTTCCGCAGCCTCCCTGTTTACAATGATGAGGCTGATCCTCTGGTGGGCTGGTCCAGGCCTCAGGAGTGGAGGGCTGATGTCACCTACGCTGCCATGGTGGTGAAGGTGAGATGCAGTGAGTGGAGCAACATGAGATGCACTTTGAGATTAAACTTATGTTTATATACTGAACGTGTATAAAGTCTAGTAGGATTGTACATGCAGTTTGCCTTTGCTATACATTGATTATTAAGTGAATAGCGTGATTCTGAGAGCTACATTAGCAGAACACCAATATGAATTTTCAAATAAGATTTATTAAGTGTTCAAATTTCTATTTTTTAAATTGAAATATAAATATTAAATGACACATTTACCAATCCTCTGTCCTCCTCCCTCCAACAGATAATCAACCAGCACCAGAATCTCCTGCTAGCACACCCAAACAGCACCACCAACTACACCCTACTGAGCAATGACAATGCCTTCCTCAGCTACCACCCACACCCCTTCACCCAGCGCACACTGACTGCCCGCTTCCAAGTCAACAATACCCAGCCGCCTCATGTCCAGCTGATCAGGAAGCCTGTCCTCACCGTCATGGGCCTGTTGGCTTTGCTAGGTGCCTGTCTCTTTACTCTAAAGTGCCCCTTGTAAAAGCTCTAGTCTACATAAATTCCAGTTTAAACTGCCCACCTCAATGGTTGCTTTTCATGTATATGATTCTACTTGAAGGAGAGATGCAGGTCCTGGCTGAGGTCTCAGCAGGTCTGAACAGCAGCACGGTGGGAGTTCTCGCCAGCAGCCACGAACCTGTAATACCAGGCAGCTCAGACAGCTGGCAGGCAGCAGTGCTGATCTATAACAGTGATGACAACAGAACCTCAACCAGCGCTGATGATGTCACTGTTAAGCTGAAAGGACTTGCTGCTCAAAAGGGTAGGTTTAACAAAATCAAAAATATTGTCCAATCCGAAGTGGCTCATTTTAGTCCTGTGTGGTATCTATTGTCTAGGTCTTGCATATGTCACATATTATATGGACAACAGTGTAACCAACCCATACCAGCTGTGGCAGAGCATGGGTAGCCCTGATTACCCATCAGCAGAACAGTTCAGACTCCTCAGGAGTGTGCAGGTAAAGCAGCATGATATGATGTTTTTTTTTTTTTTTTTTGCTATCCTCTGAAGTGCTGTGACCTATTGATGATGTGTCATTGTCTCAGGACCCTCAAGTTGATGGACCATGGGAGGTTCCTGTAGGTGACACTCTGACCCTGAAAACCAAACTGCCTGTCCCTTCTGTCCTCCTCATCCACGTCTGTGCCCAACCCAAAGCTGTGCCAGACCAGGTCAGTGCCAACACACAGTTTGGGGATTCAGCATTTCTGTGCATGAGAAAACAAGTTCACTTTAAGTTAGTTTTAAATTAGTTTCTGATTTAATTTCTGTAGCCAGTATGCTTTAAATATAACTTAGAGCCTGTGTATACAGTAAACAGTTTTGTAACAATATTTGACTCTTGATTAGGTCACTGGATTGCGCTTCATCAGGGTCACCAAAGGCCAAGTCCTGATCATCTGGTCTGATCACTGTGTTGACTCCAAGTATGTGCACATTATTGATTATTTATTAAATTAGTCACTGTGAAAACTAAGTAACATTATGAAATTAGGTAGTAATGTGTTAGTGCTTATTATCCGAAGCTGTTTCTAGTGACTGCAGCAGAACAGCAGATTTCATCCCTGTATCAAGATGCTGGAAATTATATACGCAATATTGACGCCATTAAACATATATTAATTTCTTTTCTTTATATGCAGATGCATCAAGACATTTGAAGTCGAATTCTCCACAAACCACAAAACATTTAGCAGGATTAATGCACAGAATACCATTTTTACTTCATATGTCTACTCACCTGGTAAGAATTTCCTGTAAAATCCTTAAAGATTATGTGATTACACCTTTCAAAATATGCATATATAAAACATTTGGACTTTCAATTTTGGAAATAATACAATGCGCCTCATGGTTTTCTGCAGTGGACCAGAGAGTGAGCGGGATATACAGAGTTCGAGCTGTGGACTACTGGGGAAGGTCTGGCGTGTACTCGCTGCCTGAGAAGTATACAGAGGCATAGACAGCTCAAGTCTGCTAGCATTCATATTAAGTTTATACCTGTAAACATAATATGACATTTCAGATTGTAATGCAATGTAATTTTATATATGTATATATTGTATACATTTTATAGAGATCTGTGTTTAAATTAATTGCCGTTTCATCTGCCCAGTCACATTATAAGCAAACATTTATTATGTTTGTGTATCTGTATTTGACAAAAATAAAGACATCACATTTTTTATAGAACAACTTTTCATTTTGGTCTTTACACTGAGTGAAATTAACTCCACATGGCTAATTTTCATAAACCAACAGGATGATGTTAATGTTAGCAAACCACCTCTAACAAGCTGATACTATTTATAGGTGGGATGCATGATATGGATCTTCTGAATTAATGGTATTTTAATTTGAAAATATTAATTATAATAATTCAGGTGAAACACATTCTTGCTGTGCTCGCAACACTTTCTTTATTCCTACACTGCAGTTTTTTATGACACATTTTGTATCGATTTACAGTGCTAATTTAGACTTGAATAGGCTGTGTCATACATAAACTAATACCACTGTCACAGAAACTGTCAAAAGCAGATAAATTAATGCAATGGATACATTAATTATTATTATGTGATTATCATGTGTAAACACTGAATCACTAGTCTAAGCTGCAGTAGTTTTTTACAAAGACAACAACAGCAGCTTGTTTCTGTACAAAATTTATTGTCACAATACATAATGTTTACACTGTGCAGATGTTGTCCATCAGTGTGACAATACTGTGCATGTCATCAAATTCACTCAAACAGTAATAGTTCACTGTATTAAGCATGGAAATATATTTTCGTCCTGGCAGAATAAGTACTTTTTTTGATGGGATGTTGAATTGGATTTTTCAGATAATTCTCTCTACTATGACGCTGAAACATAGAAATGATAGCAAAGGGCTGCTCAGTAAACTCCAGCTCAGGATTAGTTTAGCAGGCTCCTGTTAAGAAGACAGAAAGAATAGAAACAAGTGTTAGATGTGTTTCAAAGCAACAAAGCTGAATTTACCTTGAATGTATGTAGTAATTTAGAAATTTATTGAAAACTGTTTAGCTGATATTATTTCCTCTGTCTTCTAATTTTAAATGTAAGAATTCATGTTCTTTTAAAGGGAATTTTTAATCTGTAAATGTGGCTTTTTAGACGTGAACTAGAACAAATGTAAGTCCCTGTTTCACAGTTTGTTTATTAAGATGAATTTTAAAGACTGCGTACGTACCAGACTGCAGCACAGGCTGGAACTGTCCGGCCATGCATATTTCCTCCTGTTTTTGGCGGACGATCCTCTGGATGGGAGGAGGGAGGCCCCGGGGGTTGCGGGAGAAGACCAGAGCATAGCCGTCATCACAGCTTTGATCCTCCTTCAGGCTGCGGCAGGCATAGGTGATGGCATAGTTGTCATAGTCTGTATCAATGACCCAGTAGTTATCACCTGCAAGAGCAGAGAACAAGACATCAGCCTCAACTGTCTGCGTGATAGGGGAAAAAAGAGTGTTTGTACACATTTGATCAGGCTTACCGCCACTTGACAGGTAGCTGGCCAGTCCCTGGTAGTTCATGAACATCTTTCCTGGGGTGCCGGGGTCGGGCACTGAGTACTGAGCAGCCATGTCAGCGCACACCACCCAGAACCTGGATGTCAAGTAGAGAAATAAATGTTACATTTGCAAGCAGAAATGGGAAAAAGCAGGAAGTTGAACTAATCAAGTTCACACTAAACATGACAAATACCCACCCAAAGAGAGTGACTCTGCCCCGTGAAGAGGCAACCATGGCACCGTCATCTCCCACAGTGTATTCAGCAGAAATATTGTCCTGCAGGAACAGACCCTCTGGATCTTTCTTCTGCAGAGCGTACCACTTTCCTGCATACTGTTAATTAAAAAAAGTCACAAAGACTAATATATGGACTCAATATTATATATTGATGATGCCCTGGTTTATATGCAGATGTTGCTCATTCCATCTATGCTAAGTTTGTTTGTCTTTACAGCTAAACATTATTCATCTTTGGGAGTTGTCCCGTACAGTAATTTATAGTAGTATATTGGTTATCAGGCTAAAAAACACAAATGAATACTTATTAGTGTTATTAGTAGCTGACTACATTTCAGGGCTAGTTCATCATTAGATTTACAAGTATTTGTGACCCACACACATTTCTGTACTCACTCTTTTGGCATCAAAGTCCTCTTTAACTTTAAAGCTGTCCACCACACATGTGGCCAAGCTCTGCTCCACGCAGGCCAGGAGCAGCATCATCAGGGTAAAGAACTGGAAGTCCATTCTTGGTGTGAAGAAAAAGTATGTTAATTTGACCAATAATGTGCTTTTTATTTTTTGTTACTGACAGAGGCAGTAAACAGATGAACAAAAAAAGTAGCAACTAGCAACTCTGTGTTGAATTTGTAAGAAGATCAGCTGGTCTGCTCAAAGCAGCATCTTACCTTAAGTGTAGAGTGAACTGCAGGAAGTCAGTGAAGAGCTGCTGCTGTGTCTGAGCTGTGGTGAGTAGATGGTGTGTCAGCCTTTTATACCTGAGACACAGACAGCTCACCGATTATTCTCACTTCTTGAACCTAAATGCAGAGTTTAAATCTACCACTAATCCAGTTATCAAAATCCCCTGTTGTAAGCTGATGAACCCTCACATCCAGCAGTATATGGGGTTTTATGTAATTGTTCACAGGGCTACATAATGGGATGGGAAATTTTGTTTACAATAAACAGGTGTATTTTAGGCACATGAAAAGTTAAAATAAGACAAAGTGTAAATAGCACAGATTTGTTAGTTAGTCACAGCTCAGAATAACTGACTGTGAGTTCACGAAACGAAAGTTGTTTTTATGAATTTGGACACGTACTGTACAAGTATCCAGAAAACTTGCCATTTTTCCATAGTTTGTTTTTCTCTATCTTCACCTAAATGTTCATGAAAAGCCAGAAGTTTACTGCTCTGCTTTTTAATACTTATTAACATCCACAACTTTCCTTAGAGACACAAATAACTGCCTAATTTTCTTTATTTGGTTAATCATTACCCAGGTCTAGTTCATGTGCAAGTGATTGTGAATGTGAGGACATTTCAAGGTTTTCATATGAATATTGGATGTTGAATGGATGATAAACAAAAAAATTACATCCTCAAATTCAGTTTCACATTTGGATATAAAATTCTTTTCGAAGCCTCGAGATTGAAAAGTTATATAGAAAGAAAAGGGAATACTTTCAACTTGAAAACTAAATGCTAAATGGACACACATTTTATATTGTATAATCATCTGGACAATACCACTGTGTAATAAACTTATCACGTTATGTCAGCAGAGCCTCAGATGTTCCCATCTGCTGTCACTCCCTTGGTTGAGTAACCTGCTGTTACCATGTCTGTAAATGTTTCCAAAGCTTCAACCTGTAATCCCAGTGAAATTGTGTCATATAGGAAGCAGCTGTAGTGTGTTAAAGGAAGTCTACACCAATTGTGCATCAACAAACAATGCAGAAGTACACCAAAGTGTGACCGTGCTCTATTTCACGTGTGAAGACAGTAGTACTTTATAAAAAGCTGCTACACGTGCAGTTGTTTGCTTAAGTGAATTTGGCATTGTTGTTGTTCTAATAATACCCTGTCCTGAGGATATTAAGGCCTCTGTGCTTTGACATGCTGGATTGTTTAAAGCTGTCAGAGCTGCCAATGTGACCTGAACTGACTCTGCATCTGTAATTAAAAAAACAAAAGCTAGGTTTAAATTAATTATCCTGTTGTAAATAGTCACTTAACAGGAGATGAGGTTTCAGATTACTGAAGACACTAAAAGTCATTATCACTTTCCACAAAAAGAAAACTGTCAAACTAATTAGGAGTGGAAATCCTCCATAAACCCATTTCCATTCAAAATGGATAGTCTGTTATTAATCTTTTGACAGATATCTGTTCAATTTCTTTTGTGGAAATTCTGACATCACCTTGGGAAATTTTAAAAATATAATGGGTGTTTTTCTATTTTCCTACATTTTATAGACCAGCTCTTTTACTCCACTCTCATTACACAAAAACTGAAAACTAATTTCCAGAATATGTAAAATTTCAGAGGTATTATGGGCTGTAGCTATTTTAACATCTAAGTATTGACATTTGTCATATACACAAACAGAAAATTCAAGCTATATGTGGGAATAAATACAATGACAACAGTTGTGTTTTGTTGTTCACATTTCCTGTTAGGACAAATGAAAAATGTGTATATTTCATATGAAAACCAATGTTTTGTTTTCCAGTCATCACAGCAGTCTCATCTGTTCTGTAATTGTTGCTGGGAAAACACCAATTCCACCCAAAGTTTACAAAGTCACAAAACAAAGACTACAGAGATTGTGTACTTGTACTATATTTATGACATTGCTTAATCACAAACATGACTTTTGCAGCTGCATTAGCAGTATTACAATGCTCAAGAGCCTAACTTTATATCATGTGACTCACTTTTAAATTACTGTATCTGAATTCAGAATGGTATTGTATTACTAAAGGTGAACACATCCACAACAAGGGAATGAGTTTTCCATTGTTACTCCCGAAGAAGAGGGAAAGGTTTGCAAAGTGCACATTGACATCCTCAAACAGCATGCCAGCTTTACTTCAGAATGGTGTCTTCATTTGCTGCAAGGAGAAAGAGATTTAAAATTTTATTTCCAAATATCAGAGAAAGTAACACATTTGCTGTGCAGTTTAAACGATGAAATAACAGTAGTTGTACTACTACACACTGGCAGTGCTATTATTCTGTTGTATGCAGAATGTGTGCAGGATGTAGGTGTTTAAATGTGCAAATCAGAGACTATCGGACGCTATAATGTGCATGATGAGGTTACCTTCTGCTAGCTGCTTGGCAATACGCTCCTGCTCCTCACGGGCCTTTTTCTCCTCCTCCTCAATCCTCCTCTCCTCAGCTGCAATAGGCTTCAGGTAATCTGAGCAAGTGAGGTCAAAAAAATATAATGTTGCTTAAGTGAAAAATCTCACCCATCATTAACCGCCTGCACTGTGTCCTAAGTCTACATGTAACTCTATAAAGAACCTAAATGACTAAACTCTCACGCTCCTAATTTACTTTAAAATCTTAATATCAATGTTAACAATTTAGTAAAATTTGTGACATAATTCAATCACTAAAAATTGTAATACAATTTGCGTAGCTGATGACACTGTTTTACTTTTATTTATACCACAATCCTTCTTTAGAACACACATCTGGCACATCTGATGTACAAGTGAAAATTCTTGCCCCCATACAGGGATCAGGGATTGATCCAAGTGTACTGTTGGAAGAAACTTACTATATCTCTTGCTGCCATAGATGATGCCAGCAATCAAAGCTGTATACCTGGCTGTCTGTAATGGAAACAAATTATAGATTAGTGACAGTCAAAAACGAACAAACTGAGATTTAACATCTCAAAGTCCTGCATTAATAATCTACATAAAAAAATAACAAAGTCGGGAGTCTACACAAGCAGAGAAGACAAAAGCAGTAAACATAGCTTCCGTTAATATACGGTGTTGCTGTAGCCTGTGATCTCTATTTAACAGTGAAGGAATTTAATAAGACTTTGGTCATAAGCACAATACATTTGAATTGATCGAGCTATCCTAGAGGCTATAATCCACTCTTTAGTTCGGCAAAATATTTATTCATCAACATAGTTTAGTTTTATTCAACTGCATACTTTAATAGCCCGTCTGTTTTATTTGCAGTCTGTCGCCATCAAAATGAACAACAGTGGGCGACAACGAGAACGAAAATTTATTATAAAACTGGAGTCAACTTAACAAATGAATGAAAAACTGAAAGTCAGCCCGTCTTTTAACGAAGATAATGGCTGCCATACTGTTAAACAGTGTCGTCAATTTGATAAATGTCCATTACTTCTAATGACATTTAAAAAAACAGCGCTACGAGGCAGCTTCTAAAGCAAACTGTGCTAATAACAAAGTCAAGGTTGTCGCTCCGTCTGTGGATGTCACATTCACATTCAACAAATGCACATTTAAGACCAAAGACAGCACAAACGCAACTAACTACTCACTTTCTTTGACTGCAAGCTTTAATAACGCTGACAAGTTACAACTAATCGGTTAGCTGTTAGCTAGCATGCGTCCCTGCTAATGATTGAACAAGTTAGCGTGGTCCGTGTAGTTAGCAAACGAAAACACACCTGCAACTGTTATTTTACACCAAAACAGGAGCGACCTTATTGTACAGTATATTATGAAACACACACCTTAATCAAAGGGGATACCGCAACTGGAGGAACCATGGTTTTAGAGGATGCTAACAGTTAGCGGCAGAGGTCACTTCACTACCACCGCAGAGCACGACGGGAGAAGAGGCGTCTTCTTCGATGAGCCTTTTACTGTAGCGCATATTGTGATCGCTGAGCTGCTGCCATCTTCTGGAGCAAACTGGCCACCAGGCTTGTTCTCCATGCAACGTAATGGTGTGTTTTAATTTAAAATGTTTGTTAAATAAATAAATAAACAAATAAAAAAAATAAATGAAACTGTTAAAATTAAGTATATATGGATGTTGACCTTCATATGGGAACTTTTACTCGTACCTGCAATATGGTGGTCACTTTTAAGGATGAATATTTAAATTTTTCTTTCTTTTTTTTCTTTTCTTTTATTATTTATTTATTATCTGTTATAGCTTAAGTAGTAATAGTCAATATAATTTGGACATGTAATTACACACACAAAAAAATATAAATGAAATAAAATTTCATCCAGAAGAAGGCAGAGGTGTGCGCAGTTCTCCTGAAGATGTGTTT
>OMLM01007583.1:0-14092 GCA_900302695.1 Helostoma temminkii
CGCACTACTGAGATCAGTAGTGAGCGCTGTTTGAGGGTAGGGGGTGTAGGCTGTTTGTAAACTTCATGAATATTTAGTTTACACTCGGCGAACATTTAACATTTACATTTAACATTTAACGTTTAACATTTAGATTTAACATTTAACATTACATTTAGACTTTGTCACATTTAGCTAAATGTGAGAAAATGTGTTGTGTCATTTAGTTAAATGTGAGAAAACTAGTTATAAGTGCTCTTTTTACATTCGGCACCCCATAAGGGACTGATGTATACCACTTACTTCATATATCATATCTTACATTATGTAATGTTGAATAGGGATAGAAACAAGTTCTGGTAAACATTTTACCAGCAAAGCCCCATGTTTGCATGTGGGCATATTAGAATGTGGATATTAGCATTTAGCCCAAATTGTCAGTACGTCTAAGTATATGTCTAAGCATAACCTCACAGAGCTGCTATCATAGTTGTTCATAAAGCTACAATTTGTAACTTTTGGGGGTCAATATAGGAATGGAATGGTCCTGAAAATCAAGCTGCTCGACTCAGCCCAGCCCTTCATGTATATGCCTTATGAGAGTATAGTAAATATGTAGCTACTAATTGGCCGCCTATGATTAGTCAGAAGGCCAAAAAAGTTTTAAGTGAATATCTCTGCGCTGCTGCCCAGCTGTTCACTGAGTCTGGGTGTCAGGGGTAACCCAAGACACCTCTCTATATTACCATACTAGTGCATATATTTTTTTAATATACAGATATACATATTCTTCTTTGCCACACAGCTCCAGTTGGTCAGTCAGTCAGTTTGATTGGAAACTGTCTATGAACAGCAATTTTCAGTCTTTCCACAGATTCTCAATAGGATTCAGGTCTGGAACTTAACTTGGCCATTCTAACACATGAATACACTTTGGAAGGTGGACCACTGGCTGGAAGGTGAACCACTGGCCCAAGCCCAAGTCTTGTGCAGCCTCTAACAGGTTTTCTTTCAGGATTGCCCTGTATTTAACTCCATCCATATTCCTATAACTGTGACCAGCTTCCCTGTCCCTATTAAAGAAAAGCATCCCCAAGGCATGATGCTGCCACCACCATGTTTCACAGTGGAGAGGGTTTAGGTTGATGTGCAGTGTTTTCCCCACACACAGCATTTTGCATGTAGACCAAAAAGTTTAACTTTGGTCTCAGCTGACCAGAACACCTTCTTCCACATGTTTGCTGTGTCCCCTACATGGCTTGTGGCAAACTGCAAACGGGACTTCATATAATAGTTGTCCTGTGGACAGATTGTCATCCCTAGCTGCGGATCTCTGCACCATGGGCCCTCTTGGCTGCTCCTTAGATTAATGATCTCCTTGCCCAGCCTGTCAGTTTAGGTGAATGGCCATGTCTTGGTAGGTTTGCAGTTGTGTCATATACTTTCCATTTTCGGGTGATGGATTAAACAGTGCTTGATGAAATTTTCAAAGCTTGGGATATGTTTTTATAACCTAACCCTGCTTTAAACTTCTCCACAACTTTATCCCTGATCTGTCTGGTGTGTTCCTTAGTCTTCATGATGCTGTTTGTGTACTAATGTTCTCTAACAAACCTCTGAGATTGAACACACATAGGTGGACACTTTACTAAGTAGATGACTTCTAAAAGCAGAGTTTTTTTAGGGATATCAGAGTAAAGGGGGCTGAACACATATGCACGCCACATTTTCCATAAAGTGCAGGCTTACTGGCTTTCTTTTTTCTTTTGTAAAAAAAAACACGTATGATTTTCCATCCACTTCACAATTGTGCAATACTTTTTGTTGGTCTATCACAAAAAAACCCCAAAAAATACATTCAAGTTTGAGTTTGTAACATAACAAAATGTGGAAAAGTTTTTGTATATATATGTGTGTGTGTCTGTGTTCTTGCTTGTTCTTTTATGTTTTCCAAAAATCTACCAGACAGAACTAAAACTGTGCAAACTTACAGTCAGGGATTAAAAACACTGCTCAGCCCAGTCACAAAGCTCATCTGTCCCCTACATCCATTCTCATTGATCCAGCCTAAAAAGCCCTCACAGGAGATGCACACTGTGTTACTGCCAACAAGCAGACTCACTGACCCCTTAGAGCCCTGAACTGCTATTATTATGACTTGTCAACAACAGGGAGGGAGGGAGTGTGCTCTTATAGTAAGCATAATATGTCTTCTATAAAACAAACAGAGGAAATGCCACTAAACCAGAATATGATATACCTATCATCCTGGAGGGTTGATACAGTTAATTATTATAAGAGCACTTGACAGATTTAGGATTGCACTCAAATAACACTGTTGGACTTGATACAAACATGGTGTACATTACTCACAATGCAACTCACATTGCAGAGGGTTGAGTCAGAGATTTGTTATGTGGTAGCAGTGCTGGTTTTGAGGGTTATTTTAGCTCAATACATACTTAATACAGACCCAAACGAAGGTGACGTGAGGCGACACAAGACTCAGCCTTTGGTTCAGCTTCTCCATTGATGTCAGCTTGAAGTTTCTCTGCTCTATCACTCTATTAGTGAGAGAAACCAAATACAAACTGCTCCTATAAAAATTTTACTGAATCTGTTTTATTAGTTTGTAATATTGCCAACCTACTTTTCATTAGAGCTCTGAAAAAAATCTGTTCACAGCGACTGAAATTCTTTCTGTGTATCCAACACAGTAGTTAGAAGGATATGAAGCAAGGAAATGAGGGGACATTTAAGGTGTAGGAGAAGCACCCAGTGAAATCTACCTCCTGATGTGCAATCCATAAACACAGGGTGAGGCCCATGGGAGCCGTACAGAGATGAATGCCAACAAAATCACTAATGGATTACTGGATGGATTAGCACACTGTAACACTGTAAGAGCTGTGTTTTGAATATCCTGCACTTAGTCCTGGTGTTGTATTGCCAGTAACCCTATGCTTGCACCATTTTAGGATGCAACCTATTCCCCCATATGCTGTTGCATAATATTCTCTCTTCGCCACTGCCATCAGCAGGGTAGAATCATGGGTATATATTTGAAAATGTCTAATTGCTGAACCTGATTGTAAACTGATAGTATTCATAAAAATTCCATCATTCGTCAAAACATTGATTGCCTCAAAATGTCATATGAAACCCACAAGGTATCAATCGTATAATTCAGAGAATCAGACTCAATGAATTGAATCCTAATGAATTGAATGCCATTACTTTGTGTAATATTGAATTGCTTAACCTTTGCCAAACCCTCAGTGTGCCACTTGAGCTCACTCTGAGCACCCCAGGGTGTCCTCGCAGAAAACAACTGTTGAAATGTGGATACAAGTGCTCCTACAAGAGCTCTGGTCTTGCTGCATTTGTTTCAGCTGCATGAGTAAAGCTTTACCATTATGAGTGTTGATATATTACTTGCATGGTAAAGACAATTGATGGGTGTTTCATTGTCTTTATGACAGTGTCTAAATATAACATTTGCTGATGGTATGTTTTTCTCCAGGTGTAATGATGGCCTAAAGGTTAGACGTACAAGCTTGCCACTGTGAAGTTGCTGCTTCTCACATGGAGCTCACTTGGGTAAAATCTGCATAAGTTCAGTGGTCAATTGTATGTCTGAAAGCAGCTTATGTCCACTGCAGTGCTGTTGTACAAAGGTATTGTCACTTTTTAGTTTTTTTAGCAGCATAGTAGCTAGAAGACTGGTCGTGGAGGTGTTTGTCATGAGTGACGTAGTTTCAGAAGGAGGAGCGAAGCTGTGACTGTAGTCCATGTTTTGGTTGTGGATTAACACATAGTTTTGAACTTTGTGGATTAACACAAATTAGTTATTACAGCATTAATAACTTCCCAACAAACGTATTCCCTACTGTCAACTGTGCATCCAGTTGGTTTCTTTCGAGGCAATAAAAATGTTCTGCAGGCCACCATTTGAGGATCACTGTCATACAGTCTGCCACACCATCAGCTGCAAAGATTTGTGCAACTTCACTTACAAATGGTTGAGTTCCAAACAATCATGCAACGTTGTCCAAATATGTTTGCATCACTGATGCATAGTTAGACACATACATCACCCGCAATCAAATAGCTGCCTGCCAACTGCTACAGATAATGAAGCGAGGCCCACAGCGTGTTGGACCCGATCCTCCCAGTCCTGACAACATGACACTGTATGAGCTGTTGCCCTTGTGCCAACGCAGGCGTGGTTAAGGGGGAGATAATACTCATTTGGAGAGCATAGCAGGGGCACTGATTCAGATATGGCTAATCCTCACACTTCATCACTGAGATGTGGCTGACTGCTGCAGAGCTTGCCTCTGCTGCTCCCTCTGTCCATATTCTTTCTTTCTTCCCTTTAGTCTCTTCCCTTTCTTGACATCCATTCGCGCTCCTGCTGTTTTGTTCTCGTAACTAAGCCCTTCTCTCTTTCTGTTTTTCTCCTCCTGTACTGAGCTCCTCTCTTCTGGAGCATGATCACAAGGAGTGAAAGAGTGGGACACTTTTTAGAGAGGAGAAGATTATAGAGGATTAAAGAAAAATACCAGTAAGACAGAAAAGTTGTTGTACTGTTTACATGTTGTCTTGACCAAAACTAAAGATTAAAACTAAATGAACAGTGCACATGCAATATTAATTTGAATGCAGTCTAATTTCACTAGATTTCACCAGCACAGAGTGTGTTGGCACAGCGCTGCTGACTGCTGTGGACATAAACGCTGTCCTGCATGGCATCTGTTTACGCCAATGAAATTGCCAGTGTGCACCAGCTGTTTTGTCACAATACAGGACGCCGCTCATAAATACAAGGAAATAAACGGCAGTCATTAGCGTTATGCATTAGCTTAGTCTTGACAGTGTTCATAAACGCTGAGTGATGTTTAAGTCGGCAAAATCAGAAGTGTAGTGTTTCACTTCATTTTCCCATCATCACTTTCTATGTTTAATACGTGTGTTTAATGAGAACATGAAAAAACATGACTGTTGGGTCCTGGTTTACTAAGATCCCAAATACTAAATTGAATGCACAAGCTTGGAATTTGCATGTTTTGTTCATGGGTGTTTTGCAATGAATCTAGTAAGAAAAATTGCATGATTGACCACAGTTGCAAACATGGTGAAGACATGTTGCATGTTGCATGTTTCACTGGTGTCTGTCATTGAGATTTTAGAGAATGAAGAGGAAATCCAATCTAGAGGAATTAAAGGTGTTAGTGGAAGAGACTAATGATCACTTTGATGAGCTACAGTAACAGCAGTATTACAATAAGATGGAAAGGCAGCTTCTATAAGTATTGGGAAACCAGAGTGTACACTGAGGACAGTGTGCACTCTTAGCAGTAGCTTTTTGTGGGTATTATCAAGATTGCCTGCAATGTAGAACAAGCAACCCTTTTGTAAATCAGGCAATTTGTGTTTTATTATCTTAGAAATGTTGTGGGCCTTACACTAATTATTTAACACTAATTGTCTTTTAATGTATTTCAAAAATATTTCGAAAACATTACTCATAATCACTGGTGTCAAACCGGATGATAGCTCCCTGCAGTGTTTTCTAGCTATTGATTAATGCGTTTGGCTAAATGCCTTTGCCAATCCAAAGTAGCAACATCACTGATTTGTCAGGTGATTTTGGCTCACTGGCCCCATTTTATATTGTGTTATTGCAGTATCATGTAATGGCCCCTGGTACAGAAAGAATTTTTCGCTTTTGCAAAGTCTCAAAGAAAACTCGAAGAGCAGAAACAGTATATTACTGACAAAGCAATCACTTCTGTCACATAAGTAACTAGCAACAATGGTCTTAGGGTATTATGTGATGTTCAACTGTAACAGTGGGCATTGCACAGTCTAGTGTTCCTTGGGGATTGGATTCTATTGAGTCAGTGTTTTTATTGTAAGTGCAGTTCTCCTTCACTTTGTGTTGGCAAAAACGTATCTGACTAATAGACAAACCAACGTATTATTCTACACATTCAAGAAAATACAGAGTTCACTGACTTAATACTTTGGGTGTCCTTATACATAGCTCCTCACAGTGGGAACCATAAATCAACAGTCCTGTGTGAGTCAGCAGCTTTGCAGCTGCTATATACAATGTGTTTATTTGAACTACAGAGAACTGCTTCAGTAAAAGCACTGGTAACATTAATTTATTAGCAGTGTGAAACCTTGTAACTTGTAAAACAACATATTATTTCTGCTCAGTTGTAAGGCTGACTCAAACATACAGGGCTAAAATACAAATAGTATTTAGCAAAAAAGTCAGAATAAAGAAAAAAAATAAAAAAGAAATAAAATGTAGGCATGTATATATAGAAAATGACACAAACAGTGGGAGAGGGAGACAGAATAAGGCTTGGACTCCTTCTAGCATTTTATCGTGTACGAAAATGGTTTCCCTACAAATACCAAACGTCAGTGGCCTCAAATTAGACAGAAGCCAGAGGCAGTGTTAGTGCCTTGTATTTCAGCTTCCTGGACACTTGCCCTTAATCAAGCTTTTGTTTCAGCTGAACCATTGTCTGCCCTGCAAGACCCACAGACAAATGTAAAGAAAGCTTGTAACAGATCTGCCTGCATGGACTGTAGTGGTTACATCCAATTATAAACAGAATTGACACTGTTTAGATTTCTCATGGTAAAATATTTCTCTGTGGCTGACAATGATTGCATTGTATCCCCATAATGTAATAATAACAATAACTGTATTTATATAGATTCCCTAAAACAATGGTTTTTACTTTACTAAAGTAAAAATAGAGAATAATAAACTAAATCAAGCTCGAGATCATGATAGATATTGTGAAGAGTAGTATACAATAGTATATAGAAAATCACCAGCCTTCTCGTATGTGTGGACCTGCACAATGTCCAGGTGGAATTTTGGACCGTGCTTCCTCATGCAACTGCTTCAGTTCAGGAATGTTCTTAGCTTGTCTGATGTGAACAACTGTGTAGAGGTTGTATGACAGAATCTCCTTTGAGGTGTAGTATGGGTTCTGACTGGGCCATCCTGTAGTAGATTAACTTGAAGTTTTTGGGAATTGTCCTACAGCATTACCCAACTTCTGCTCAGCTTCAGCTGACATTATCTGGTTGGATCCCTGGATAAACCATTTTCTCTTCCACGATGGCAAACTGCTCAGGCTAGATGCAGCAAAGCCCCAAATCATGATGTTCCCTCCGTCATACTTCACCTATAGGATCATGCTTTTATGTTGATTTATACTTCCCTTTTTTCACAATGCATATTGCTATGAACAATTCAGCATTAGTTTCATTAATCCACAAATATTATACCTAGAGCAAGGTGAAGTGTCAAGGTGGTCAGCTATGCTTTTTTCAGGAGATAACACACAACACAAGGTATCCAACAGGATAATATCATGGTAGCTATTTGCAAGCTGAAGCTCAATACAAATTGGATGATTAAAATCTGCCTTTAGGAGTGACTCAGTCAAAGCCAAGACCTCATGCCCATAATTAACATATTACTTTTTCTTGTGGCTGTATCTTCTTTTTCAGTCTTAACATACAGACCAAGTTGAAGCAACAGGCGCAAAGCAGGCATGAACAAAAGCACCCAGACAACATGCTGATGCTACATGTACACCTTAGGTGGTTTCCTCAGTTGTTCCTTCCAACCCTGTCTCCTAAACATTACGTTCCTATACAACTAAAATGCAATTCTGATTACATTTACCTGACAAAGTTAACTGCAACCAGATTACATTTTCTGTCAACATGATGACCATACGTTTATCTTCAACATATTACTTAAATGGCCACAGTCAACAGATTTTTGTTCCCCATATTATTTCATCTACAACATCTGTTTTTATCTTCCACTAAAGTATCCGAACACACCAATATATGACTCCAGCTTTATTAATGTGTTTTATGGTTAGGTTCAGACACTCACAGTGCTGGGTTAGGGTCAGACATACACACACACATTGATACTACACATTTAGTCTAGTATCAGTAGCAAAATCTAAGGCAGCTGTAGGATTATATGCGATTGACGTGTGCCAAGAACCAACCCCAAAAACATTTACATTTAGTCATTTGGCAGATGCTTTTATCCAAAGCGACTTACAAGTGAGGTACAAAGTAAGCACAAATCTAAGTAAAAAAAAGCTAAAGTGTGTAGACTAACGTTTTCTATTTGTTATGGCTGGAATATGATGGAAGAGCAAATAACACAGATTGAGAAAGGCTTGTAAGTTTAGTGAAAACTGTGCGATTTCTCTTTTTCTATCACATTATGACAGAGGATGGAGGCACGTACCTTGGTTTTCCCTCTCATTGCTAAATGACCTGCTCACTGAACCAGGTGGCTGCAGCACCGAGTGGTGCCTCTGAAAAAACACGCTCTAAAAGTGAGAGAAGAAAATGAAAATTCTTATCAGTGGAAATACTATAAAGTATTATGGGTAGTCTTTATTTGTCTCTATGTTAGTGTGATCTTGGCTGTAGATGCTACAGTTTCCCTTGTTGTTTTAGCTTGTCTAAAAAAAAGGCTAAATACCACTTTTATTTTTTTCTTTATCATATATTTCATCTCACTCTTAATTGTTTTTAAAATATTGATTTTTGTGAAAATGCATATTAAAAATGTAAAAAAATTAATCATAGTGGGTTTTAGTATTACACAAATGCAACCTCAGACAAATAACATATATAAGGTGCTGTTATTAAATAAATTAAAATTAAAATAGAAATAAATTAAACCAAAAAGACAAAAACCTGTGTGTAATACTAAGCATCCCTCATCATTCAGTAGCTTGTAGATCCACCTTTAGCAGCAATAACCTGAAGTAATCATTTTCTGTATGAGTTTATCAGTTTTCTCACATCGTTGTGGATGAAACTTTGCCCATTCTTTACAATACTGCTTCAGTTCATTCAGATTTTTGGCCATTCACTTATGCACAGTTCTCTTAAGGTCAATGGCTTTGAGGTCTGGACTTGGATTGGCCTATTTCAAAACCTTGATTACCTCATTTTTCAGCCATGTGATGTAGGTTTACTGGTGTGCTTCAAATCACTGTCCTGTTGTATGACCCAATTTCAAGCTTTAGCTGTGCGACAGATGGCCTCACATTTGCCTCTAGAATCCTTGGTTCATGGTTGATTCAATAACTGAAAGGTGTCCAGGTCCTGTGGCTACAAATCAGGCCCAAATGATCACCCCTCCACCACCATACATAACAGTGGGTGTTTCTGGTGAAATGCTTTGCTTGGTTGAGCCAAATATGACGCTATGCAACTAAGGCCTAACAGCTCCACTTCGTCTCATCTGTCCGTAGGACATTTTTCCAGACATTTTGTGGTTTGTAGGCCTGTAATTCTAAGATGTAGCTCTTTTAGGTAGCTAATTTTTTGTATATCTCAAGCATTGCACAGTCTGGTTTTTTATAAAATTTCCAAATTGATGTGCAGCAACATACCCTCTTTTGATGTCTTTATTTTTAATAATGGCACAGTGAAAAGAAATATTTGTTGTTGTTCATCTGAGGTTATATTTTTAATGATAAGCAATAATCAGATGATTTTTACACAAAAACTTAAAGGGGAGCATTTATTTTTTCACGGGACTGTAAGTGTACGACCACAAGACACAAGAACTCACTCTTAAACACATCGCTTTATCCCCTGCATATTGATGCCATTGTCCTAAGCTATGGCATTCAAAAATATCCAAACCTAATGTGGCAAGGTTCACTAAAATGACTTACACAAGCAGTTCCATGTAGAGGGAAGTGCTCACAGATACAACATACTGTAAACCCCTTTTGAGTTGTTACAGCTGACAGTTCTTAGTACAACTCTCTCTCCAAGGTGTCCCCTCCTCCTTGGATCTTACTGATCCAGTAACTCAGAATGCTCAAGGAAATTTCCATTCCATTCCTGTCAAAGTGCAGGTCAGAGTGACCTCGGACAGATAAATTGTGCTCTGCTAAGTATCAAATAATTGCAGTCTACTTGCAAACAACTTTCTTTTAGTTCAGGGTTTTGTTGGTCCTCAAACAGACTTTAGTTGTGGGGGAATTTCTGGTCTTTCATTTGAGCTCTCTGACCCTTGACCTGGACCACAATCATCTGTTAATATGAATGTGCAACTGGGGCCATCAGTATCACCACAACCTTCATGATAAATGAAGACGTACAGTAGTGTTGTCATCATTTCCTTTGTTACGAAAAACAGAGACGGAAGCTTCAGCAACTATATTGACAACCTACTCCTGCTCACTGTTTTCAAAAGAGTGAGAGAAAGAGGTTGCAGTGCTGCTACTAGTGTCAATATCATCATTTTCTGGAGGGTCAGGGAGAGCGATGCTGCAAGTGTGTTATCACTCAAGCTGTCAGGTGATAATGAGGCAGGAAAAGTAGCTGTTAGCAACAAAATGACTCAATGACTTGATTTGTCACGTTCGTTTTTGTTCTTCTTGAATTTACGACTGGGATAATTCAATTTCCTGACTCTAAAGCTTGAGCATGAGTTTGGGTAATATGTGGAAAGTGAGTTTTTTAAGTTATTTACAATGCAAAATGCAAAATGCAATTACTCAAAACACTTTCTCATCCATCCTGATTCCATTAGGTCTACCTCAGTTTGGACTCTCATGGTCTTTTTAAGGTAAATTATATGTCACTTCTGAGACACGGTGCCATTTGGTGTTCAGATCAAAAGCCCTGATGGGTCAAAATGATGATTAGCATTCAGAGAGAGAAGGCAATTACCAGATGGCGAGTGGAAGTTTAGTTTGGTGCTGCAAATGTTTTATGCATCACATAAAAGCCTCTTTGGACCTCCACACATAAGACATTTATGCGTTTAGAGGTGACTTTGGGTTTTCCTTGCTAGACTAATTTGGATTAAAAAAATGAAAACAATATAAAATGTAATGAAAACACATGCAGCAGAGGGACAAATCAGAGGATAAGGTCTTCCAGTAACAAATTCTTCATAACACTTTCTGTGAAGTTCTCCTGCACAGGACAATCTCATATCAGGGATGACAGCCCAGAGCCAGCATCAATATTTTCATCACCATTGACCTATCTGCTGACTTGCAATCCATCATCTGACCCCATTTAACAGATCAGCAAACAGATATGATGCATGCTTGTCACACTAATGCTGCACATGAATCCATGTATGACTACTTATAACAGACCACACCTGGTTTCTCTCAAGCAGACATAATTTAATCTCGTGTTAAGTTACATTTTTAGCCATCAATGTCTCTTTTTTCTCCCTTTAAGTACCTGAAAGGTCTCATGAACTAAATATTTTAAAAATCAATTAAAAATAAAGGCACAGAATGTGGAATGTAAATTTTTTACACATTGAAATTCTCCACTGGAAGTATTACGGTGACAGTGTGTTAGACAACAGTTCATTCGGACCTTTACATGTGGGTCTGACATTGGACAATGAGAATAAGCTAAAATCAATACATGAGCTGAATTGAGCTTTTATGGTCAGCATAAGTAGTAAAAACAGTGTAAAGCTACTTAATTGCTACAAAAGCCCTGAGTGTTGTCAAAGTACAGATGTGTCAGTTAACACAATTAGAGGATGCTTTATAGGGCAACAGGAGAAGGGGGTGGCTGGACATGGGATGGGATTTGGCTGCCAGCCAGCTGGCTTTCAGCTGGGGCAGAATGTAGCCTCAGATCAAATGAGCAAGCTAATGACAAATTGAATGTGTAAAGGGCAACGCACTCTAACACAGGAGTATTCAATACGTTTTTTCCTTACCTCGCTATGTTCTGGTACTGGACCTCTATGTGACGGATTATTTGAGTTGATCTATATTTTGATGCTATGGTTTTTTTAAGCCACAGCAGTGCAGGTCACACTGATGTGACAGGTATGTACAAAGTGGAACCTAAATAATATGCACATTATCATTAAACTGCAAGTTAATATTACAGTTAAAAACATATACCAGCCTTTATGTACTGTATGTTGTTATGACAGCAGCAGATAGATGGTGATGAAGTATTTAAATCAAAATGTACAATTATTACAGTGACAGGCACCAAAGATGTGTAGCTAGAACCAAAATGCAACAGGAAAAGCAAGTCTTTCCAAAGTCTGCAGGCACCAGGACTCATGCAGGTAGAACATCCTCAGGCTTACAGAGGGGAAGTGAGTCCATACGACAGCAGGCATCAGCATCCTCTCAGTCAGAGTCTGCATCCAACACATGTGACTCAGTGGGTACCAGCACCATCACAGACAGGTTTTTAAATGATGTTTATTGATGCCTATCAGTCAGACTCACACTGCACTTCTTCAAGCTAAATTTTCTTACCTGAGCTTTCGGCATATTTAAAGTGTACTCAATCTTAACTGTTTTTCATGTTAATGGTCATGGGGGTGCTGAAGCCAACTCCAGCTGCCTTTCGGCAAGATGCAGGGTACAGTCTGGATATGTTGTGAGTCTATCACAGGGCTGGCATATACAGGCAGACAAACATTCACACTCAGTGAGAACATGCAATCTAGTAGACATAATGCAAAAGCATTAACTAGCTGCAGTTAGCAACTTGATGATGAGTTTTTGTTTATTAGACTGTTAGAATTAAATTCAAACAATTAGTTGGCACTTGGAGAGGTTAGTGTGTAGCATTTAACAGACTGTGAAGTGTTGCTGGGAATTGAATTATGGCTATTCCTCTTTGTTACAGTGAGTACAGCAGTATGTTACAGTGATATATTACATGTTTAAACTTTTCATTTTGCCACACCACGTTTCAGCAGTGATTCAGGCAGTGATTACTTAAATCACAACTACAAAGGCAACAACACAAGTGAGTCATTATGTTGAATATCAATAAGGAGTGAGTCAGTTTTCAAAGCCACCATAAGCAGCATTAACATGATAATCAGTTGTTGTCAGTAAAGTACCATTAGAGCACATCTGAGGATCAAAAATTGAAATGCCACTTGCAGATGGTATATTTATCATTTTAGGTAGAAAACTGGCGCCTAAGTTCTGTGGTAAACACCAGTATTTCTTGCATATGTTTTAACCTTTAGGCTTTCTTACTTAAAAAAAACAAAACATTATTGTGTTTCATATCTCTGGAAGCAAATTGGTGCATTGATGTTGTCTCTAAACAGAGGTCATGACAAAGCTTCATCCTTTTACAATGTAATCCGGCGACTCTTTCCTCTGTTGTGAAATCCCTAAAGCAAGTCCAGCGGCCATCAAAGAAGCAATTTTATACTAATACTTACTACACTGCTATTTTATATTGGGGAACATTATTGTGAAATTATCTGATATTGGATGGATTGGATTGGATATTTGTCTCACAGATTGGTGAGTCTCTGATTTTGCAGATTAGTTGTAAATGTTCTTTCATGTTTTTTTCAACATTTTGTTGCCTCTGCCTCAACTAGTTTAAGGTGGGTTGCCCCATCCATTTCAAAATTGCCTTACTTATATGTTTTCTGTTCTGCTGTGAATGAAATATGAGTTTATGCAAAATCCTTTTGGTGTAGTTTTCACAGCGTCCCAAATTTGTTTGGAATGGGATCTGTCTATAGAGTGAGCTGTCTGTCAGCTGCTGCTGCATCCAGGTAGAGAGATCATATAGTGGGTATGGAAAGTATTCAGGCCCCTTAAATTTTTCACTATATTGCAGCCATTTGCTAAAATCATTTAAGTTCATTTTTTTCCTCATTAATGTACACACAGCACCCCATATTGACAGAAAAACACAGAATTGTTGACTTTTTTGCAGATTTATTAAAAAAGAAAAACTGAAATATCACATAGTCATAAGTATTCAGACCCTTTGCTGTGACACTCATATATTTAACTTAGGTGCTGTCCATTTCTTCTAATCATCCTTGAGATGGTTCTACGCCTTCATTTAAGTCTAGCTGTGTTTGATTATACTGATTGGACTTGATTAGGAAAGCCACACACCTGTCTATATAAGACCTTATAGCTCACAGTGCATGTCAGAGCAAATGAGAATCATGAGGTCAAAGGAACTGCCTGAAGAGCTCAGAGACAGAATTGTGGCAAGGCACAGATCTGGCCAAGGTTACAAAAAATTT
>OMLM01007584.1:0-20936 GCA_900302695.1 Helostoma temminkii
TCCACCAAGTGTTCTAACTACAATTCATCCTACTCTGGTGTTCCACAGGAAAAAAAATATTTTTTTTACATTTTTATTTATATCATATACTACCTGCTTTGAAGTGATAATTGTAAAAATACATGACTTTCATTTCCTAATTACTTTGCACTTGTTAGTTCCTTTGGCGACATGCTGTACACAACACACGTTGGCATTGACAAGAAAATGCGTGGCTAACGTGTCAAGGACTCAGCGCTGGAGTCCACACAGTGTAGTATGGAGCTTTTTAAAAAGTGATTTGTAAATATCTTTAAATTTCATCACATAAATGGGGTCACAGTTCAAGATGAAAGGATATAACTTAATATCATATAGTATGTTGATTTCTTCCCATGTCATTATGGTCATCCCATGATGCACAGAGCCACTTTTATTTGTGGTTGAGTCAACAAATACCTCCCTTTCTCTATAACCCCAATGGCTGCAGTTACTTGAAACCAGCAGAAACCGAGCGGACAAAAGGGGAAGAAATAGAGTCGAGAATGCCATTTTGTGATGTCATTTTAAATGATGGCTTCAGTTTGGCTGAATGGCCGGCTCCGGAGACACATAGCTGTGTGGGACTGGGGTGGTTCAGTTCATCTAACCTCTGTGTGGCACAGTCATAATGGCCCCTCTGACTCTATGTGTGCCAGAACGTCTCCGCCTGCTTCATCCTCTGACTCCCCCTGTGTTACAGAGCATCTCCCCCAGCATTGCAGAGTCAGCTCATTAGCACCCAGCCCTCATAGCACCTCACCGTGCTGTCATTGGGTGAAAGGGGAAAAAAATCCATAGCTCCCCAACAAACGGCAGCAAATGAGTTGGGCTCAGACCTGCAGAAGAGGTGGGTCTGAGCAGCGAGGGAGATGAAACAGTGTCATATCACAGGCAGCAGAGCTGCAAGTGCCCTAACGAAGGCATCCATAAGAAACAATACACAAATAAGGGTGAATAAATAATAGATAGTGCTTTGCAATTTCACGCATGTTGAAGAGGAAGGGAAGCACAAGAGAAAAGACTTGATATAAGAATATAATTAAATTCAGGGGCAGACAGAGCTTTAGTGAGAGGAAGGGGTTCCTGTGGGAGCCATGGCCCCGTTTCTTGTTGCCACGTCTTAGCATCTCCATCAAGACCGTCTCAGGACAGCCCTCAACTTTAGATACAAGAAAAGTATTAACCTTTAATGATGCTTAAAAGAAAAGTAGCCAGAATAACAGGGCAGTTGTTGAATGTCTTTGAAATGTTTGTTGAGAGTGTCTCTGTGCATATTAATAATCTACTCATCTTGGGGTTTTTGCCTGCTAAGCTTCAGATAAAGTAATAAGATGGTTAACACACTAAATGCCTATTTTGCTTTGTATAATAAGGAAATTATAATTATACAATTAAATTTGTTTTCAATTTGTATAATAATCAAGGAACCTTGAGAAAAGACTGCTATTAAAACAGTATAAGATGTAGTTTCTGATTTGTGTAATGTGTGATCCTAGACTTCTTTTTCAAGGTGGTGCCCTCAGACATGTCAGCCCGAGCTTCTAAACAGTCCACAAGCAACCTCAGATTGTCTCTATGAATGTAGTGAACAAAATAGAGATGATGGTTATTAAATATCACTTATCTGCTGACTTTCAGGCCTCTGAGGCTTTGCCTCTAGTGATTGAAGACCTCCTGGTTCTGAATTTTACATTTGTCAACGCTGTTGTTTGTTCTGTAAGCTGTCAAAATTATTTAGTGGACATTTAAATTCCCTTTGTCATCAATAGCCCCATGTGGATGACTCAGAGCTTTGTCAGCAATAGCACACATCTACTTTATGATTGGACAATCGGAAACAAGATTGTAGCATTTATGCAGGTTTGGGAAGTAAATCTATTTTGAGGAAAGCTTCGTTGCTTTGATAAAGATGAGATCTGGCTGCCCTAGGCCTCACTGAGTTGAAATGACAGCTTTTTTTTTTTTTTGGACTCCTCTTGATGTTGTTTTGCTTTAGTGTGTATTTTCTCTTTACTCTGGGACAGACCATGCAGAAGCCCTGTTCTTTCATAATTTAAAAGTAATATAATAGTGGCAAAGAAACAAGAGGACATGCATACAGTAATTAAAATTCAACTTGCTGGAGTTTGTTTTGCATTTTAGAAACAAAATACAAAAATCCTTAGATGTAATGAAGGCACAGTCTTGTGTCAGAACAATTTCTTTCAAGTCAGTTTAAAGCCTTATGCTATTAATTGAATTAGTGACCAGCAGCAAAACAATGTGTGGCTTTAGTTATCCTTAAGACTTGGCTTTGTATTGCAGGGGCATGGTATGTGCTTTGGTGGCAAGGCTGTTGTTGCTTTGAAGTGACATCAGAAATTGTGAAATGCGTAATTACCACTGCCAGGTCCATAATAGCTGTGGAAGCTGGGGTCTAGGTACTGTGTCCTCATAGAGGATACAGGAGTAGTTCAAAGCAAAGGATACTCATTTGAAAAAATAGCAGAACAGACATTAATGTTTCTGATGGTCACTGCTAGCCAATTTAATGACACTGCCAACCCTTTCTCTCCTGTCTTGACTTCTACTTCTTTTTCTTCTACTTCTCCCTTTTTCTTTACTTGAGGCAAAAAATAGCATTCCCGTCTGCCTCTCCTTACCATGCTGTTTATTAGATTACTCGCCTTGATTCATATTAAAGGCACATTTTGCAATGCTTGACTTTTGAATCTCATCTCCCTATTCCCCATTCCTCATTCTGTCATTAAGCTAATGGTCTGTGTCCCCTCTGCCAGACTTTTTACACGTGCCTACCCCTCTTTTATTGAATCCTCCAGGTCCTTAAACCCTGGCAGTATTTGGCTGCACCATTCAGCCACATTCTCCAGTTGCTGTTAGATATTATAACCTAAGAGAGAGGAGGATATGAGAGAAAAGCGTGTGTGTGATGCAATGTATCTTCTAATGAATAGAATAGAAATGAAGGTAAAGGAATAGTGCAAAATTTTAACTAGCCTTGCTACCTTTCTTTCTGTGAGTTAGTTCAGAATATTGATTCCACAAAATCACTGCCTTGTCTTTGTGGTTGATAGAGAACTGAACCAACATCAAGAGGACTGGAAATAGTAGGCAAGTCCTAAGTGAGTTAAGTTAGGCTCTAGCTGCATATTTACAAATATGAGGCCATATCAATCTTTTCTAGTAACTCTTTTAACTCTTGGCAAGAATGTGAATTAAAGTTTATTAAAATGTTGAACTGTTCCTTTAACACAGCTCCAAAGAGAATAGGTGTTGACTTACACTACATGATACTAGAAGCCCACACTGCAGGATTAGCATTGTCAATCTGTAGTAATGTGCAGAAAAATGAATTATTGCACATAATTTGTGTGCTGCAGTCTGACTTGATGTTTTATTCTACATAATGCAGGATGATCTATGGTGATAATATGTGAGCAATGTTGTTGTGGGTACAGTACGAGGATGAGACTGTGCAGAGGAAATTGAGACAGTAGCATTTCATTTAACAGTCAAGAGGAAAACTGTAGCAGATGCTTGGTTTTACATGAATGTGAGGCAGTAACATCACTGATCAGGATTATAATAAGTATTCACAGCACACAAGTCTACATTTGTCCAGACACAACACATTCTTAGAAGCATTCATTGACTTTTACGCCCACTCTGTGAGTGCTAGCTCTGCACATGTTGTCCAGAAACACCAACAGTCTCTTTTCACCAGTGGCCCACACTCTGAGTGTGCACATGTGGCAAATAGTATATGCTATGAAGCGTAGACAAAAAGGCTCTTACCCATTCTTCACTTGTATTGTCGTGTCTAGCTTTTAGGACTGTTTTTGTTGTTGGTGATGGGTTAAGCAACACAGTGCCATGTTTTTGCAGTGCGTGACCAAACAGCGGCAGGCTATGGTTGAAAGAGGCTCCTTGGGTGATTGTAGTATTGGCACACTTCTTGTCCTTGCAAACTGTAACTCAGCTTGAAAGGTGTGACGAGGGAAACATAGCTGGGGAAGTTGGGAAGGAGTGTGGGGACTGAGTGGAAGGATAAAGATGGAGACTCAAGCAAGAAAATGCAAAAAATAAAAGGGATTTGATTAGAGAATATTTTAGAGGTTGCTTATCTTGGATAGTGTGTGTGTGTGTGTGTGTGTGTGTGTGTGTGTGTGTGTGTGTGTGTGTGTGTGGTTGTGAGTGAGAGACACAGAGACTTCTCCAGGCTATGGGGGGAGTACTAGGACATGGCACAGTCCAGCTGTGTTGGAGGCACAGATGGAGATTTGTTTATGGACGCACAGGCACGTACATATGCACATATGCACAGAGCCACACACACATATGCAGTCACACAGACAGACTCTTTCCATTTGTTACAGAGTAAATCCCACTATTTTGTATGAAAATTCCCAAGATAGTTATTATAGCTCATGCAAAGTAAAGGTCATGACAAAAATATTGCGAGCACACCCAATGCCTTTTTGAGCTAACACAATTTCATTTTAAAATACATAAAAGGCCAAAAAAATGTTGCAAAAAATAAATGCGTATCAGATTTATTTTGTAAGCACAATGACAATGCTAACTCCACATGAGCCATAGCACAGTAATGCAGTGATGTGATTTTGAGGCCAGCATGCCACATGGTCTCAGGGGCCTGTTGAGGTGGCTGGATGTGGGTCTCAGTCAGATGAGTGGCGCAGTAGAGTAATGCCTCTGGATGAGGTTACATGCTTTGGGAATCACGAGGCCTCTGAGACGAGAGCACGACGGCAATTCAGACAGTGATGAAGCAGTGGTAGGGTGAAGTAGTAAGATATGATTCTAAAGCTTTTGCATTTTGACCTAATTTTCTGGCCATGAGATGCCCTCTGCTGTATTTTTATTTATTTATATTTTAAGTCAGCACATAGATAAAGCTGTAATGAGATTCAGAATGGAAAACATAGAAGACACTCCAAGGCAGATTCAACACAATGAATTTTTAATTGGAATATCAAAAGATGCTCTTAAACCCAACCTGAGGAGAAGTGTTGCTGTCAGAGTGTTATTTGTCTTGGAATCAATGATGCTGGCAGATGTTGTTTGATAAAACAACAGCTTTCCTCCCTTGCTGCTGTGGTAGCTTCAGATCTCCATATATCTTTCACAAATACTGAGCATTTGGCCATTTCAACATCTACAAAATAAAAAAAATGTAGGGATTGTAGGGAGTTTTGATTTGGTAGATTAGTACATCATATCATAGATTCACACTGGTTGTCTCTCTATCCCAGATAGCAGTCTTTTGTTGTGTGTTTAGACGTACTGTTGGGATGCTGGGGGTCTTTAAATTTCCTATTAATTTCCTTTATCAGTTTTCAGTGTAAATGTGATAAATTGTGAGCAAGAAGAGGGATTAAGGTGAAATTATGATAGTTGGACTGTCATGGCAACCTAAAGATATAATCACCCCACAACTTGAATGTATTTCAAACAGACAGCAACACAGAACCACTGCAGATAGTTATCATGTGTTAACATGTAAACTGATGCATTTTATATAATGCATACAATAGCATTTTGGGGACTGTAGTAAATACTTTAAAGATTTCAGGGGACATATGGGACTACTCGTAAACCTTTAACAATTTTGTTGATAATAAAAGTTCCACACCTATAAAACAATTTATGCCACAGTAGAGCAATAAAAACCCTGATGTTACCATTAGTTGTGAACTAAAATAAGTTTAAGAATAATTTGTAGAACACTGACCCATATATGAACTTCATGGAAAAGCTACAAATACAAGCTATAGATTGAGCCCAGTTTTTCATAACCATGTATCGTCAGCATGCACATCTGTTTACCACTTTTCAAATAATAACTAACTATAAGTCAACAACAGACCGAGTCTGTTTTCCCTTAGTAAAGATTATATCAGTGCTGCATTGTGATGAACAAGAAGAGCTGGCTGACCATATAAGAAGCAGCGATGAACACAATGAGGAACCACACAAAAATCTCACTGGTGAATTAAACACATTCACTGCTGTGCTCTGCGCAAGAAGGAATTCTTTGTGATAAGAAAAAGCCTCTGCATGTGGTACATTTGAAGTAAAATGAACAGGAGGCAAGCTGCTATTATGAACTATTCATCTAAGGTGCATCTGGGATGTGTCTGCCAAAAGCCCACCTCCATGTGATGGCTGCTTTCCATTTTGTTTCCCAATGAGCAAAAGCTTTCAAGAAGAGAGGGGTACGTTGTTTAGATTACTTTTCATTTCAAAATGTCATTTACCTTTATGCACATGTTCTGAAAAGGCAGGAATGGCATTGCTAAAGAAGAAGAAGAATGGAAGAGCATGTTCAGAGCTTGTCACTTATAAAGATCTCATTGCAGTCAGCATTTCTTACTTCTGCTTTTTTTCTTCATCCTTCTCATTCTATCCCTCACCCTCTTTATATATATTTAATGTCTCCCACAAAGCCCATTACTGCTATGTTCCTGCAGCCGTTGCAGTCACACTCAGCTAGCTACTGGCCATTCACTAGACTCTCCTTCAATACCCATAATCACTGAATCAGTAATCCCCTACTTGAGCTGGAATAGCACATCCGCATCGTGCCACATCGGGAGTTGCTGCATTGGTCTGGCTCCACTGGGTGCAAAAGAAAAAGAGGGAACTCTGTAGTCTTCCTCAATAAGCTACAGACTGCATTGTCCTAAACAAGGTCACATAGCTTATGAACACTTTTATTATTTCTTATGAACCCAGAGAAAAGCATTAATTGGCACCTATGTCCTGTCTAATCTTGTTAGTCCACTTGAACGGCCTTATCAGCTGATTAATGCTTTGTTTTATTCAACATGTTTGTGGAGAAGTATAATTTCATTGCTAAAGACGGTCAAAAATGAAGAGGGCATCAGGGCGGTGTTATGCTGAATACAAAACACCAACGGGGAGTGTCACGATGTACTCTCCCCACTAGTAAATATTGGATCACAGTGTGACAGGGCTTCCAGCTTCCAGCTCTCCGTCTGCCGACTGAGCAGATTGATCCGCACGTTTCTGGCCTATTTCAAAAGAGGCAGTCGCTAGCAGAGTCCTGCCAAAGCTGCATGTCTGTGCAGAAACAAGGGCTCCATCATAACTGATTGCTTGTGACAGTTCACAGTCGCCGGGCCACTGAAGCATCATAACCTTGTGAAACTAGTGTATGGGCACTCTAGCATACAGGCTGAAGGAGAGGAAGAAGGAATAAGATATTAGCATATTCCTTTGCAGTGATACAGAGATGCAAATAAAACATGCCATACTGGTAATGTGCTTCTGTGGTTAATATTAAATACTTCTTACATAATGAAAGACATAATGCAGACCAAGACCTCTAGAGACAGGGTTAATTTGTAGACAATTACCCCAAATGCGATTGCAGCAACAGATCGAAGGCTCCAGCAGTGTCAGAGTTGTTGATGTGTTGGAATAAACTGCTGATGACACCAAAGCAGAAATATCTTATAGCTGGAGCAAAACCTAAGCCACTCAAATCACTTTTGTTGTGTTGTTACCACATATTGTTGATTCGTCAGTGACTCACTCTATGAATGAAGGATGTATGAAGTGGCAATGAATAATAGGTCTGTTGTAGGGTACCATAAAGCTCCAGTGTTCGTTCTCCATCACTTATGTACTGGTCAGGCATCACGGAGGTGGTTGAAATTGTTGTCCATTCAACTTATATTAAAAGGCTGTATTCACAGGTGTGAAAGAGGAAAACATTTAAATGTGACATATTTAGATTTTACTTTACATGCTTCTTACCACTGCTCTCCTGTCCTTAGCGCTCACTATCCCCATGAGTGAGAATTAAGTGAACATGATGTGCTCGCTCAGCCATGACCCTCCTCTGTTTCTCCCTCCAGTGGTTAATTCAAAGAGTGCTGTTGTGTGGCTCTTGCCATTTCACACATGGCTACGTAAAACCTGTGGGCGGTTGCTCCCAGGCCGCTGTCCATGTTTGTGTGTCCATGCATGACTGTGTGATGAAATACCGAAGTGCTCCATCATCGGCCATTGGGTAGACACTGGCACGATTTCTGTTTCTTAATTTTATTTTTCCTGCCTTCTTTATCTTGGTGGCGTAGCTTTATTTTCTGCAGCATGGTGTGCAGATCAGGAAGGCAAACCTCATCTGGACCCATGACAGAGCTAATCCATTGCAGCTGCAGAATGAAAAGGCCGTTTGGAGTGAATCCATTCCAAAGGCCTCAATGGAAAGCTTCTCTCAGATGCCGGTGCCCTTTGCAGCCCTGACAGCGCTAGAATATGATGAAAAAGAACTTGGGAGAGTTCAGTGGCTTAGCTACATTTATGAGAGAAGGGAATAGCAGAGGAGAGAAGCGCTGTACTGAAGATGAGGAGATAAAGTGAGCAACTACTGTGTTTATGTATCTGTTTCTGTGCATGTTTGTTTGATGTGAACTGGATACAGTAGCACAGTAGCCCAACCTTTATTTTTCCTGTTTCCTATAGTGAACTGAAGAAAACTGAATATCCAGAACATTCTGTCACTCATGAGGTTTATATGTATCTGGAGACGAGCTGCATAAATTCAGTATCCACAATTGCTTTGAAGCAGACAGTAACCAACTATAGCATGACGTCCAATTTAAAGTTAAGTTGCCATAAATATATACTTGCAATGTTTATGAGTGAGTGAAGTAAAAATATCACTTTGCTTTCTAGTGTAAATGGGCAGTGAGATATATTGCCCTTGATATATTTCTTAAATATTAGCACATGATATGTTTCTTAAATATATTAAGGTATAATGATGAATATTTCTTAAATATATTGTCAGACTCATTTTATGTCCACTTGCTTCTTCTTAGACTTTGTGCAGTGTAGTTTCATTCTGCATGTTGTTGTGCAGCTGCTGTTGTTTGTGCTGTACAAGCTCCCTTGGCTAAGCTGTAAATGGATAGATTTGGGTCTTTTATGCATAAAGAAGTTTAGGTTTGAAAATTGTTCTCATGTGGCTGTAGTTTGTAAAAAGTCATTGAATATTTCACTCCCAATTTCAGGGGTTTGTCTCAGACTAAAGCTTTTTAGCCTTAAGATGCAGTGTAAGTGAAATGAAATATTTAGGAGTGAAGCAGACTGAGGAGTTTCCTGCTGTGTGATGTTATATAGTGTGTTTTTTCACAATTCCCCAAAGTTGGGACAGTGAGCAGTAACTGCAGCCCAACATCTGGGTTCAACTTTATTCCACTGCACTTGTTCACATTATGTACAATCACACTTTTCATGTGCAGGGAATTTTACCTAACATTACAGGTGCACTCACTTTTCATTTTGTATAATACCTTAGCACATCAGCCCTGATTGTTATGTTATCCCTGTCTACCCATTTATAGTGATGAATCTGTGTTCTGGATCTCGGAAATTGCTTTGAACCAGTGGCCCGAGGCCCAAAGATAAATACTAAACAATAATAATATTTCCTTTTAACCATTTTAGGAGGTATTTTTTTTGGTGGAAAGAAGTTTGAATACTGACTGTTTGCAGTGAAGGATTATCTGAGTGACTAAGACATTGTTTCTGGAAAGATCTAAATGTATGTTTTTAGTGCTGTGAGCAGTTGCTGTAACACAATTCAGTTCATCCCCATTGTGGGTGTGGTGTCAAATAAAAACCACAATCTCCAGGGCCTAGATACCATTAGGTCCAAGTGAAAAAATATATATTTATATATATGTTTTTATTTGGGTGAAATAACTCTCTAAACAAACATACTGTATACTATTTAATGTTTACTATCAATTATAGGTCCCATCTAGTACAATGCAGCTTTGCCATACCAGACCATTTCACAGCCTTTGTAATCCCATTGCAGCACATGGTGGCCATATCAGACAATCAGACTGCTGCCAAATTACACTGACATTTTTCTCATTGGTGTGGGTGCCCAGCATATATCCAGACAATGAAAGGTCCACTGAGAATAAAATGAAGCACATCTTTTCATCTAATGGAAGATAACTTCTTGCTCTTTTCTCTTCAAGCGACTGTGTGAAGTGCTCCTAAACTGCAGTCCCTTGCTGAGAATCTTTATTGGTTTTATGGGGAAATTTGCTTTAGAAACGTAAGGTGAGTAAGGTATATTTTACAGGTTTGTGTGCCAGGGCCCTGCAATATATAGGATATAGCCCACTTGCTGTCATAGCCATGTTTTCTATTGCTATCTCTCAGCTATCTCCAGCATTATCATTCAGAGACAGAGCACCATCTCAGCAAAGGCACTAATAAGATGAAAAGTGGCGCTGGACTCTACATACTTAACCAGGCCTGAGAGGGAGAGGGAATTCTTTTAGTAATGTCTTCAAGGTTAAGAAGACCTTGAAGACATCCCATTCTCATTGACTTATTCTATTATTCTTCACAGAAAGGCAAAACGGTTGAGAGAGACTGGTGAGATGCTGTTTTAAAATTCATCACTGTAATAAAGCAAATCCCTCAAGGGCTAGACTTGGTTTGTTTTATCGCCATAGGACAGGAATTCCGATGTGTAATTTGTGATTGTGGCAGAGTCTTAGTTTACATGTGCTGGAATGGGCACTGTGGGAGTGGTCGTATCCTCTTGGTGACCCCGTATGGCACAATCTTGGCTTTTTAGCCATACATCAGACAAATCTAAAATCCCCCTAGAGGAGAGAACAACCAGTCAGGAAGCATTACACTCAGATAGTTTGCACTGGAATATGGAAAATTCAAGACTTCTTGCTGACCCTTCTTGCAGATGGGGAAAACAGAAAATGACAAATGCAAACTAGCAAGCAATAGTGAAGAATAGATGGAGTTTATATACAAGAGGGCAGGAAAACAACTGTTTTGACATTGACAAAAATATATAAGCCTGCCACACATCTATAAAGTTTACTCTGCTTCTTTTTTTTTAATCATTCAAATATGGGAACAAGAGAGGTTTTCAGCTGCCTGGTATGTTCCCCGCTGTGTAGAATTGGATTCAAAACAAGTCAGTCGGGTGCAGCGCTCAATACCTGAAATATCACCACAAATATTTACCGAGGCAGCCCAGTTCTCCTGTAGACGTGTCAAATAATTTAGAGGCATCTTCTTAAACTAGCTATAATCTCTTTGATGTGGGTTTTCTCCTTCTGTCTTCTTAAAGGCATCTGTCACAAAGTGAACTCTTTTGTCATTCAGTAAAGCTAATCTGCCCTGCTTGTTGTGAAGGCAGAGCTTCAGACCACTTCTGACAGCAACAGTTTGAATGTTTGCTGTTGCGGTCTGACATGTTGAACTCCGTCTCCCTCTCTCCTTTTCGCAGCTCTCCCAGGCACCCTGCCTTCTCTAACTCATTACACTCACAGCACAGAGAGGGTGATTAGACCGTGTGCGGTAGGACACAACTTCGGTGTCTGTCGTTCCTGATGCAGTCGTAGCAGAGTCCACATTCCTCTTCAACACAGCGATCCCTGCGTTATTTGTTGCTTCACTCTCCGTTCTCTTCCATTGCTCCATATTCATCTGCAAAGAACAGGGATACTTTAGGCCTGCAGTGCTGATTGGGAGGATTAGTGGTGTGTGAGGGACTTTGTCACCAGCTTTCTGGGAAATCCAATTACAGAATATCATAAGCCTTACATGTTTCATACTGTGCTGAATCCTCCTTAAAATGCATACAGCCATAGTCAAAGGGTCAGTGTTTAGCTGCTGTCCTCACAGAGTACTGTGCTGACATCTTCCTGAAGGTGAGAGAAAGTCTGAAGGGATAAGTCGTGAAGCACTTGCCTCTGCATTGCAGCAAATGGTGGACGGCACAAGCCTGTTGAAGAAAGGATTGTTATTTGTTCGGTGTGATGGGCCGGGATCTCAGAGTACGACTCTTGAGTAAGGGCCAAGGGTTTCATTCTGTTATCCACTCGCACTGATAGTTCTTAATTGCACGTGTCAGGGAAATGACATGCAGCAGACGAGGGCATGCAAAGTGAGAGTTTTGCATATCAGTTGAGTCCTATCAAAATGATTTTTTTCAGCAAATCTCGCTGCTATTCATCACAACACTGTTATCTGTAGTTTTGAACAGCATTCTTGTTCAAACCTGATGTTCTTCTGCTATGCATAAGGTTTTTTCCTAGTCAAACATAGGCCATTGGCATGATTATGAAAACATCAGCACGTGTGCAGGTGCTCTGTGGCTTGTAGGTCTGTTTGCCTACCGCAGTGCTCCCAGCATTATCTGTTGCTGTGTGTTTAAACAAAAGCACATTGTTAAGACCTTGAAGGTGAAAATATTTGTCAGAAGGACATAGAGCTGAGAGTCACTGAGTCCCTTGGGAATTGCTCAGCAGCCACTTTCATAAGTACAGAACTATATCATCAAGATGGCAGGTGGAAAGCAGAAGGAGCTGATGGTTGAGGAGCTGCAGAGAAAAACAAGACAGAAAAGAGAATATCTAATGAACTCTGGTCATAGAGGAGCATGTGCCCGTAGGCCACATCTGACCTCAGTAACTCTGCTGCTCGGGTCAGTGTCTCATCTTCACTGCACCACATACCTATTAATTTGCAGCAGTCAAATTTTCGGTGTGTCAGGAGCTGGATCAAATGTGAATTTGGTGAATATTAATTGCAGTTATTATACACTTATATTTTAAACATTTGTCCAACAAAATTGATTGATAGTGAGTCATATAACTATTGCACAATACTTCTTGTTGGTCTTAACCTGATATTGTTAGATTTGGGGATAAGTATCTGTAAATAATTGAGGCAGTAACAGATCTTTATGAGGCAGGGACATGTGAGCCAAAGTAAAGAGGGAAATACCCAATTTAAATGTACCAGTTTATTACTACAGCCACACACCACACAGTAATAGATTTATTATTAATGTTGCTCATAAATGCCATACTTTAAAATCTTTTGAGTCAAAACTGTACAATATTGCCTTATGCTGGATACAGTATGAAATACTGAGATTAAAATGAGACCAAGAAATATACAATGTTTGCATTTTTAACGTCTTCTGATATATATGTATAAAATGTGATATACAAACTAATTAGATTAAGTGGTGATATGCTTCATTAACAAGAGCTGGAAGATTATTACTTATTAGATTACAAGATTATATGTGTTAAGAAAACATATCAAAGTTAACAATCCAGAAAAAATAGATCATATGCCATTTAGTTTGTTAAAAGAAAAATGAGGAACTCAAAGCATGTGTGTGCTTATGTCCATGTGCAATCCTACTGTATCTCCTAAAAATTTGATTCCTGTCCAAGTAAACATCAGCTGCAATTATATTTTTCCAGGAAGCATAAGCAGTGGGTGGTTGGGGTGCATAGCAGGCATACACAGCACTTGACTGTCACACTGCAAACCCAAGTCTGACTCCATAGTTACATGTTTGGTTAGGTTAGGTAGGAAAAGTTCTTAGGTAGAATTCTTTAAGCTTCAAAGAAAATGTAAATCATACTAACTAAAATTTAAATTTGATATATTCTCACAAATATCTATACTGTCCCTCTCGGATAGAGAAACTGCTCTGCATCATTCTCAGAGGAAAAAAACAAAAGCAAAAATGTAGATTTTATACCTTTGCACAAATTTTTAGTTAATATTCATAATATATTGTAATTGATAGATATAATAGACATAATATATATAATTTCTGTCAGAATATTTGACCAGTGAACTGGAAACCTTACAGCTCTGTAAGTGCATTTTCAACATCATTCCAGTAGAGAGCCCTTTCAGCACAGACCATTATAAATTTTCCAACTGGAGTTTAATTAAAACTTAATCACTGTGCCTTACTAATAAGCCAAACCCGTGCAGCCTTGCTATGTACTGTATAACATTTGATCATTCTCACAAATGACTCCTGCCGTATTTTAAAGTTCTGTGCCATGTGGGCTTTATGTGCTGCACTAGAAATGTGAGCAGCAGGGGCGTCAAAAAGTCCTTACACTTGTTTTGATATTAAAACATTTCCATGTATTTTTAGAAATATAAGCTTGTGTTATTTCTCACATCACATTTGGATCAAATTTTTAACTGTGAGTAGGAAACTTGACAAAAATCCCACATACATTTGCCATGTTGGAATAAGGTAATGCTTTATCTTATATTTGACATGTTCTGTGCCTCCCAGCAGTGGATAATGAAGATTTAAATGCTTCTTTGCTTTGCAGCGTTATAGCCAACCATTCAGCCTCCTCTTTCATAGATACACTAATTTGAGCCATTAAAGTTACTGGGCAGTAACCTCTTTTGATGTGACTTTTACTGTTTCAGAGAAGGAAATGTATTGGACATTCACAGTCAGCAGTATGGTTTACAATAATGTATACAAATAAAAATATCTGGCCTGTTGTTTGTTTGTTTACTTAGCATCAATCAGTTTAAAATCATAGAGTCAGAATAGGACAAGTAAACAACCTAGGAGCTGGAGAAAAGCAGGAAGAGTTCAGGAGCTGTCCGTGGAAATTAGAAACCTGTTTCCATCAGGCAGTTGCTGGTGTGTTGGTGGGTAAGCCCCAGGTTAACAAGCCCTGGTGACAGAGCATAGGACAGGTTCTTTACAGCCTTACCATCCATCTTACCTTCTAGCTGTCAGACACATGTACATGCATAAAGACAGACACAGAGGTGCAACCCTGAACTCACCAGTGAATTGGTTGCACTTTGTCTTACACAAAACAGAATATTAGGAACTGTGTATGAGGGGATTCCCAACATGGTGAAGTGAAATTTGAGAATAGAGCTGTGCAAAAGAGGCAATTTTAGCTTATATTGCTAGTAAAACATTTACTTTTCTTTGAAATAAATTACACTTTCAGACCAGTGTTAGGCATAACACCATAAAACAGCATAATTTGTACTGACCTGATATTGTTAATGTCTACATTAAATGAAACAGTTCTTTTAAAATGAAACATATTTATGTCTTAACATGATTATTGCATGTTAATACACAATAATAAGGAATTGTAGCTCTGATGCTGCTACTAGTGATTCTGTGTAACCCAGAAGCATTTAGTGTCTTTCTGCGTGTGCATTGTGTCACATAATAATGTGCAAAGAGATTCTGATGCAGCCGGACTAGTAACAGCTTCTTTTTAACATTTCACTGCTGCAGTTGAGTCATTCTTGAATCTGGGTCTGTCATTTGAGTTAACAGTTTGAAGCACTTCACGTCTCTATATGACAAGAGCTGATGCAATACCCCAGGGCACTTACAAGCTATCTCCCCGTGACAGCATTCCTCCTTCAGAGCAGGACAGGATGGTCCTGATGCAGGGTGGTGAAAGATGGGGGGGCAGAGAGGCACAGAGGGAGGGAGGTGGGTACCAGTAAGAGGAGCTACAAGGACCAGAGGGAAAGGGAGACTGAGACACAGCCTGGAAATGGATGACATGTGGCTAAGAGGAAAAACAACAAAGCCTAAAAAAGAAAGCAAGAACGCAGGTTTTGTGTAAAATATAAGGAAAACAACTAAAAAGATACAATCATCGTAGACATTTACTGTTCCAGGCCTCCTTCTCTAGGCTGTTCAAGACTCTAGCTCATGGGCCACAAAAGAGCATGAAAGTCCAAATACTGTGAGTGCACGAAATGTTTTTTCATGAATTAGCCCAACATGCCTGCAGGATACCACATATCCCTGCGATCTAGCATTCAAGGCCAGCCATCTCAAGTGATGCATCAGAAATGTAACATCCCTGTAGCTCTGCCGAGTGTCCTGATTATAGAAGGGAATGAGGGCGGCACACTGTGTGTGTTTGACCAGTGAACTGGAGATGCATGGTTCCTTGCAGTAGGAATGGAGGACAAGGCAGCTGCAGAGGAAGAAAAGGGTTATGGTTAAGCTGGAGAAAGAGCAGATGAGATAGAATTATCTTTGTTTTGTTTATCACTCATGGGAGCTCCTCTAATGAAACTGTGTACATAGGATGCACATGGCTGAGGACCCTTGAGTAAATGATTAAAATTTGAATTATATGAGCTGATTTGTTATTTCATCAAAGTAGGAGAACGGTTTTTCACAGACAGCACAACTTTTGTTTAATTTGTATTTGATTACTGAGAGAGACACAGTCAGGGAAGATGACTGTTTGATCCCCTGTTTGTACCATATTTTTTTTATTAAACCAAAGTCCAACGTTAATCTATGCTCCACAGATAGATTGTGGGGAAACAACCTAAGAGGGGAACGAGAGAGGCACTCAAGTGTGGAGAGATACTGCCATGCTTGAAGTGAATGCCTGCTTTGGGGGATGACCAGATGGCTGAGGCAAAAGACAACAAAAGGAGGCAACAAAAGGAGAGGTCACATATAACAGTGAGGAAGTCGAGTGACTGCGAGGTATACAGAGTAAAAATCTTAAATAAGTTTCTGCATGTAGAACTGCCAGTAGTGAGCTTAGATTTTCAGAATCACAAAAGAATCACAAAAAATATGTAAGTCAGTACATAAAGGTATGAAATGACTGTGCAAATTCTCCATCACACTAAAAATTCAGTTTGGTTTGTTCAGTATATTTTTACTGCCTTTGTTTGTCCCTTCCTGTTAATAAACCTACCAGTGTATATGATTTTCTCATTTGTTCTGCTCTCTTGTTACTCACCACTGACTGAAAGGATTAGTTTATTAAAACTTGAAAAGTTTAGAAATTTACATGCACTGCAAATTAGCAAGGTAGCACGTTGGTACAGCTTGTAACGGAACTGCAGATTAATTAGAAAGCTGCTATGCTATACAAAAAACATTTCATTAAAAAACTAGTTTCAGAAACCACTTGTTCTTTTTTTCCTCACAGGTGATTCTGGCTGTTAAAATGTTCATGCTATTTTGTCACGGCAGTTTGTAAAAATGATGGTTGTAGTTTGTTATGCTTTTCAAAAACATCACAGGTCACATTGTTACTGATGTGAGGCTCCACTTTAAGACCATGCTCAGATTTCCTATCACCTCCAGGCTACAGTATATAAACCTTCAGACCTGATGAGTCCTCAACATGTAATTAAGAGCAAGAAAACAAGAGCATTCTGCACAGCACAGCACAGCGTACGGCACGCCATTGAAAATCAATGCTGCTGCTACCATTAATTGTTTGCAGTGGTTGCTGTGCTTGGGTCTATTTATGGCAGACGCTGCAAAAGGAGACAGAGATGGAGAATTGTGAAGAAAGGACTGTGCAGCTCTTGAGGCAAAAACTTCAGAAAGGCCTTTGTCTGAGGGCAGAGTTGCAGGATGTTGTCAGATCTGTAGCAGAGAGACAGGCTGGCACAGGCCCCTAAAACTTTGTCTAGAATGTTCTTTTAAACTTCACTGTCATGGGAGAGTCGACCCGAAGCTCGGACCACTTTACATGGTATCGCTCATGGGATGACTCCAACAGGCAGACATCCTCATTACAATTAGGTTGTGACAATTAAATGGGCGCACCACAATGTATCGCAGAACAAAAATGAAAGCAAGGGAGTGAGAGAGGGTGTGTGTGGACATATCTGTTATAGAAACATGGGTTTTCTCAAAGCTCAACCTAATAAGCAGAGGACAGCTGAACGGAGAGAAAGAGGCTGCCAGACCTGGTCTCCTAGGAGAGGTTCTGTGTCAGTACTGGCCCAAATTAAGAGAAAGTGCAGAGAAAACTGGGCCTTGACGGAGGCTGGAACTCCTACTGGCTCCCATTCAGTGAGGGAGATTGCACCACTCACCCTGCAGCACTTACCCACAGTACTGCTGTCCATCTGTTGATTCACTTATCAAGAAGCTGTGTTGTGTGCGTACATGCTTTCGTTGGTGCATGTGTGTTTACGTGCCTGTGTGTGTTGCTGAGAATGGATGCTTATACCTTGGGAGAGGTGTCTGTACCAGGACAGATAGGGAGGGAATAGAATTAAAAAGGATGAGGCAAATCCCACCAGTGACTAGATCTCTCATTCACACAGCAATTGTGCTTAAGAGACGACTGAAATGTCGTCCTGCGAGCATCAGAAAGGTTTGCACATGCTGTAGCGTTATTCTGCACAAAGACAAATGAATTGTCACAGAACGAAGAAAACATGATTATTGTGAGTGCGTGCTACATGTGTGATTGTATCGAGTGCTTGATTAGGATGGAGACACAAAATACAAACTGTCACAATGGCGATGAATTGTCTCCAGATGAAAGAATGCTAAGACTTATTCAGAGCTGTATTTAAACAAGTGCCGAGCTACGTCTGATGTATCTGTCAACCAATCAGAGTCAAATACTTAACATAGCCACTGCACAAGATTCATTGCTGTCATCCAACCATTGTACTGGAATATTCTGAGTGTTTGCGGATTTTAAGAATGCTTGATTACCCAGCGGGAACCCTTGAGAGTCAATAAGAATAAGTGAACAGCCATTTATGATAGGGTAGGAAACCAAAACACACCTGTAACTCTGAATATTAGTTTACACATTAATGGCTTCTGGCTGAATGGAAGTCACTTCTGCTTGACAATTTATGCTGTCCCACTAGAGTGCATGATGAATACACAAGCAAATGGAAATGTTTTTCTTTACGCCTCTCAAGAAATGTCATCAGATGCACATGCTGATAAAAGGAATGTGCCTGCATTACTGAAATGTTCATGTCCCGAAGTGGTTGTTATAGATTTGTTGCAGTGAAAAATATTCAAATGATTGTGTAACTGTTTATTTTCTTTTACCTTTGGTCATCTCAGATCACAGTTTCAGAGCATTTTGTTTTTGTGCAGCTTGTTGAAAGTAGTTTTTTCTTCTTTTAAATTGAGCCTTCTGGGTCTATCTCGTATTAAAATGTGGCACCTTTCTGCATACCTTAACTCTTTTTTTGCCTTTGTTTTCATTCTGTCCCTTTTATGTTCAGATTAAATTTTTCATCTAAAGGCCCCAAGTATATACCTGCAAATGTCACTGTGGCATCACAGAACTACTGTGAGTATATAGTGTAAAAGGTCGTTGAAAGTGGAACTCTGTTCACTTTTTACCGAATGCAGAAAGAGTTGTCTTTTTCAACTGTTTCGTGGGAGGTAACAGAAGCAGTGACAGGCAGCAGTAGAGCTGCTGTGAATGCTACAGTGAGTTGTTCACTGTGGATGAGGGAAACGAGCGATAACTGGTGGGAGTTCCTGGTGGGAGCTGGAGATCTATGTGAATTGCTGCCACTTTTCTACCAACGCAGACAGACAGACCGACACACACACACACACACACACACACATACATTGTGTGACATCCTGTCACAATGCAAGCCTGACTGTCAACAGCTTCAGTTCGTTTTCAGATGCATCGTATACTGTCTTTTCTCACTTTCTAGTTTTGTGCATTGTATGTTACATAGATTTCTTTTTTAGCAGATTCAGATATGTGAATTTGCTAAAAAAGAAATCTATGTAACATACAATGTTGACAATTACTAATCAGTCAGAATATGATTCAGATGTGAATTATATTCTGACTGATTTGTAAAATAATTGTCAAAATCAAAACACCACAGATCAACATGTTCTCAGTGTGGGTCACACTCTTAAATTACTGGATCCTACAGTTCAAACAATGCAACTAGATAGTGTCTTACACGTGCACACTTCACGCCTGCATTTATAACAGTGTTTGTGGTTATTCAGATCTTTGCAAACTCCCTACAGAGCCCCAGAATGGATTCAACAATGTGGTGGATTTCCCCTTTAACTCAAAATTGCCATTTGATAAAATGTCAGAAAATAGTAAAAAATTCTCATCACAGCTACCTTAGGTTCAAAGTGATGTCATGCTTATGCTCAATTTGTCTAAGCAGCAGGCCAAACTTTAGTTGAATTCATAACATTTTTCACTGACTGATTAATTGACTGATTATTTATATAATAATATTTATATGTGAGGAAAGGTAAGGAAAACAGAGGTATTACGTCAACCATGTAGAATACCTTAGTATTTTAGTATGTTAGTATGTTTTATTTTATTATATTTTATCTTATAATATCACAGAAATATTGTTAATGTCATATCTAAATTAGGTAATTTAAAATCACATAAAGTCTTAATTGGCTCTTAGTGGAAGTTTTAACAATCCAATCGATGCATTACTTCATTAAGTGCTGAGTCACACTTTTGTGAATGCATTTTACTGACTGGTCTCTGCTTTTCCTGCAGTTTGCTCCCAGTTCTCCCGCGGGGTGTACGCCATCTTCGGATTCTACGACAAGAAGTCCATGAACACCTTGACCTCGTTCTGCGGTGCTCTGCACACCTCCTTTGTCACACCTAGTTATCCCACCGATAATGAGGTGCAGTTTGTTATCCAGATGCGCCCCGCCCTCCGTGGTGCTGTCCTCAGCCTGCTCTCCCATTACAAGTGGAAGAAGTTTGTCTACCTCTACGACACCGATCGAGGTAGGTGACACCCTGGGGCTTGAGTCAGGACGTAAAGCTTGAATTACAATGTGAAACCACAGAAAGAGTTTTGGTGACTCAGAATAGCAACTGCACATGAGGGTTAGCAGATCATATACCTTCTCCTTTAATACTTCATGAAAGTGCTTCAACTGTTATTAATGCAGTAATTCATACTGTAGTTTTATGTAAATGTGACACAGATTCTAAGGTACACTTTAAGAAACAACAAACCTTATGAGCTCTAACCTTTGGTTTCTTGAAAAAGTTATCTGTCTGGTGTCACTTAATCTTCTGTTTAGTCGTACTGTTGATGTTGGCTCGTATTTCATCTGAAATTAGATATGTCACAGCTTCTGCTAAAGTCGGAGTCTCTGACTGCCTGTGGGGGCTGCTTATTGCCTTGTGTGATGTTTTTTCTTTTTTTTTCCATCTGACACAGCTGACGCACTCACACATACTGCTGTATATGTGAAGGCTTGGTTCATG